>VMKM01001405.1:0-144541 GCA_008360985.2 Macquaria ambigua
TACACTATATGGCCAAAAGTGTGTGGACACCGTGTCCACCAACTTCACCGTGACGACGTCCTCAAACACAAAACCGTCGTAGTTTTACAAGATAAAGTTGTAACTTTACAACATTTTGTTTTTCTTGTAGTACTGTTACTTTAATTTTCAGAATATCATGACCATTTTTCTCATGATTTTATGATTAACTGCGACGTAGTGTTCGGGCCAATAGAAAAAGTATTAGAGATTTTGAGAAGTCTCAATCCTAATGTTATGAGTAAAAGTCGATTTGTCTGCGATCACTTCAGGTAATTTTCAGGCAAAAAAGTGTTGCTTTTCTGAATATCTTTTAGAAGAAATCTTTCAGGGAGTAGAAACTGCACCTCCGAGCTGCGCACACACACACACACACACACAGTCAGTGAAAAGTAAAAATACTCGCAGTCTATATTTAGACTTAATTAAAAACGATCTGTTGAGGAAAAAAGAAAAAAAGAGACTAAATTCAGCTCTGGATCAAACCCAGAATTAGCCCCAGGGAATCATGGGAAAAAACGAGGGGTTGAGCTGAAATGACGGGTTTGTGTAATCAGAGCGGAGGAGCTGCAGTCAGTCTGGAGTCTGACTGTCGGACCACCGGCAGACAGTGAACACACCATCATCAGCACGAGGCTGAACTCTGAAATGTATTTCCTCAACAGTGCTCAGTATCCCAGGGTGCACCTCTTCTGGTTCATTGTGTTCTGATGGACTGGAAGATGAAACCTGTCAGAGTTTTCTGGAAGGAATGAACCCCCCCCCCCCCGGACGTGGTGCTGGTTCTGAGTCCGGTAACTGTGTGGGCTGTCCGTTAGATGTTTGTCTCCTGCAGAGATGAAGCAGCAATCAACCCCACATGTCCTTCAGAGATCAGACCGTCTCTGTGGGTCGGAGCTGCCCGCAAACCTGAACGAGATCCAGCTCACAGAATTCAGTCTGTTTGGTCTCAAAGCTGCGATTCAGGCAGCGTTTGTTTCCAAGGCAGGACACTAAAATACTGATGCTGTAAACCTGTTTGATTTGCTGCTAATAACAAGACTTCCCTTCACTGGAACTGTGTGGCCAAGAGCAAAAGATGTGGACCGGGGAGTCCACATGGCAGACTCCCGACAGACATCATCATCACACCCACAGTCAGTAACACTGTGATCGCTCGCTCAGCCAATAGAGGTCAGCTGACAGTAAACATGCTAGCAGATTAGCTTGCTAGCAGTAGTGCTAGCTAAGTAACTTGCAGGTTGTACAGAGAGTCTCTTTTGGTCAGACAGTGTATTTTTGTGACTGCTGGTGCTTCCTGAAGTTATTTACACCTGAGAAAACTTTCAGTACTGTGGATATGAAGGAGGCTTTAATTTCACCTTCTACTCAGTCAGATCCGCTCAGAAAATATCAGCTTAAAAACCAGAAGAGGATGTTTAGTTAATGTCCAAAATTATAAAAACTAAATGGGATTTTCAATGAAAAAAGCTGAAAAAACTGTTGACTCTCTACAACCTCTGAGCACACAGAGCTCTCTGATTGGTCGGTTTTCTGTAAAATGAAGTAAACTACCAGCCGATTGGATGTTAGAATCAGAGCAGGACTGTGGAGACAAACTGCTGAAACATCTGGCGGCTGGTGGAGCAGGAGTTTCCAACACTAGTTAACCAAACCAAACCAGACCAGACCAGACCAGACCAAACTAAACCAGACCCAACCAGGGTGTCCACATACCTTTAACGGCGAGAAGCATGAGCAGAGTATGTTCACACAGTAAGGCGCTCAGTAAAATGCCCTGCAGGTCTATAAAACAGTTTACACACAGAGTGTCAGCAGGGAGCACGTGGCGTGGAGTTAACACTGAGGTGTGTACAGCATCCGTCTGCCTAAACATGGAGCCACAATAAACCTTCAGCTGCACAGAGATTTATCTCCTCTGGACTCTAAATCCCAGACTCTATGAGTCCTAAAATAACTCACTGTTTATGAAGGGGGGGACTGAGCTTCAGCAGGACCAGAAATAAAAAGGTGCCAAAAATCTGTCTCATAAAGACGGACTGCAACATGTGAGATCAGGTTTTGGCATTGTGCCTGTTTTTCGGAGTGCTGATGGTGATCTGAGACAACAAGAGGAGAGAGACGAGTAACAAAGGTCCAACCACTGAGAATCAGCAGCTGTAACAGACACCGAGGCGTATGAGACTAAACACCAAAGTTAAATCTTGAACTTAACAGCAAACCAGAGACTTCTTGGATTCCAACCTGAAGAAAATGACCCTGAAAACGACCTCAATGCTGTCCGCAGGTTGTCGGTACGGTGTATTACCTGGGACGTGGAGTGTCTGCCGTCCTTGCTGTGTCTGTTCGGTCCCTCCAGAGCCTTCAGAGAGGACGGCAGGCCCCTCCTCCTGGTGGTCCCTCCTGACAGAGACCGACACCGACGCCTCAACACCACCTCATCTCGACTGCACACCTGAGGAGAGAACAGCAGATGGAGGTTGTGTTCTCACCTGTCTGTTAACTGGTTAGAGTGCAGCCTGCAGGCCTGAATCCTGGTCTTACCAGGGCGTGAAAGGAGGACACAGAGAAGACTCCCAGGCGTCCCAGCATGCTCTTGGAGGGCCGGCTGGCCACAGCGAGGAGGCTCTTGGGGTTTGGGAGCTCGCTGCCCTGCAGGCTGGACAGATAACACCGCAGCCGGAACAGATCCAGGTTCAGTTTCTCCAGGTTTTGCTCCCACTGCTGGATCTGAACACAGGGTCACATACAGATTACTGCACACTGTTTAATTGGTTCTTGTTACACCCGCTGACTTGTATTAGATGGAGGCGGGATCAGGAGGAAGCTGGTGTTGGATGGGTGAGTATTGATTGGCTGGGATGGATACTTATCTTAAACTAACTTATTTGCTAAACTCAAGCTAATTAGCCAAGAGCTGTTTCCGTGAGAAGTCCTCGTTCTTCAGCCACAATACACGATTTACAAGCAGTGATGTTGTAATTTAAAAAAAAGGAAAACAACTACGATCTATACAAGATGACGTGAACACGACAAGGCCTGTTGCCCACGACTGCACCATGAGGACACACAGGATATAGACTCATTTTTGCGATTAGTTTCATTGTGTATATCTTTATTTCAAGTGAGATTACACTGCTTAAAAAGTAAAAACTAATGAATTTCCTCATTTCAAATATATAATAATAATTTATGAAGCTTGCTGACTCTGAATTAAGCTTTGTGGCGCCCTCTAATGGCCGGCCGCCACTGGCCATATGGTATCATGTAAGGAAATACATATCTGGTCCCACGTTCATTCATGTTTATATTGTTTATTACTTCTCTTACTGTTTCTGTTCTGAGGATGCTGGTAGTCATTTTGTCTCATCTAATATCACCAGAGGACCAATGAGAGGAGTCTCTCCTCCCCCTCCTCTCCAGTCCTCCCTCTCATCTTCCTCCCCCTTCTCCTTCCTCCTGTTACTTCCCTCTGACTCTTTCCCACGCCACGTCGAGTACACATTCAGAAACTTCAAGAAAACACAGAGTACAAAATAAAACAACACTGAGAGAAAATGTCCATCTGTCGTCCACTCTCCAGCCCCCCCCCTCCCCTATGTAATTGAATGTCGAGCAGTAAGATTAGCCTTTAATCTGCAGTCAGAGGACGTTGAGTTCAGGCAGCAGCACTGGGATCAGTTTCACAGTTCACAGAAAGAGATGAACCAGCTGCTGAATGATACAATCTGCAGTTTGTTACTGGAACTGTAATTCAGCTCTACATTTTATCTTTGTTGGTTTAATTTAAGCAGGAGCACCGCCGACTACCACTAATCCCTGCTTTTAATATATACTCTAATACACTCTACACAGCACACTCACGGTCCCAGTGGACCACAGAGTGAAACCAGAACTTCCAGGTTCTGTTCCAGAAGTAAGAAAACGTCATTTACATTTATAACTAAGTTAATAACTAAAAACACAGCGTTGGATCAGAGACTTTGTCTACAGTGTGTCGCGTGGCTCATTTCAATATTTATGTTTTTTATCAGCCTTTAACGAACATCATTTCCCATAAACCCTCGACGTTCGCGGGTTAAACGTCTCGGCTCGACAGAAGAGAAGCAAGTCCATGACCCATCATGTTCTCAGTAGAGGACCGTAGAGGCACATTGATCAGCTAGCTGTCCAATCAGCTGTAAGATCAATCGCCTCACAATCAGACAGGATGTTGGCCAAGTTACTTTAAAATGTAATGACGATATCCATCTGAGCTCTGAAGCTTTTAAGCTCAAGAATGGGACATAAATTCAAAATGGCCACCGTGGGATTTGGGTCTCTCCTCCTGGGAAACGCTGGGATGTGATTTTAACACCCTGCAGTAAAGTGAGATGATGAAACGTGACTTGGTGTATTTCCTCTGCTGAGCCGGTGGTTTCGCTGTCACCACCTCAGCATTTGGTTCATGATGTCACTCTCAGCAGCCTCATCTGGCTCTATCGTTAGCGGGAAAACGTTTGTTGTTTCAGGCTGCCGGTAACAGCCCCAACATCTGGAACAGATATTAAACCGACTCCACGTGAGATCGAGACATTTCTCTGCTCTGCAGCAGCCAGAACATCCTCAGGGCTGTTCATTATGTAAAGACTTGTACTGCTACACAGAGAGAGTTTCCTCTGGCTCTCAGAGATGCTAACGCTGCCAGCAGCTTCATAAGATCTTCAGCAGTGGTTCTGTTGCTGTTAACACTTTAACCTGAGCTCAGGGTCTCCAGGGTCCCTTCTAACTGGACTGGGTCTCTACTGAGCAGGGAAACCCCTTTCAAACACAGAAACAGACATTATAACACGCTGAATTCTTTAACAAACAATAGGATCCATATTCTAAACAAATGTGTGATATCATTTTAACCAGTCAAATCCTCATGCCTTCAGATTTTAGTGAAAGAGTAACGCCTGAACAAACCACAAACTCCAAACCACAAAATCCTTTATTGAAGTCGACAACGTTTCGAGTCCACTTGGATCTTTATCAGGTCTTTTCATGGATTATTGATTTTTGTTTTTTTGCCCCTACATGTGACGATGTGTGAAGTAAAACGCTCTTTCTAACGTTTCCACATCCCGACCACTCGTCTAAAAACACTGGAACCATCTCACCTCTTCTGACAGACTTCTGTCTCGTTTTGAGGAAAAATGAAACGTCTGAATTTGAGACTAAATGACTCATTAAGAGGAACATTTTTTTGTTCGCCTCATTTTATTTTTCCCTTTACGCAGTCAAAAGAGACATTTAGAAGTGTATTACAGGAAGTGCATGTGATATTGCAATATTCTTACAGGATCATCCTCTGCTTATTTTCATCATTGATTAATCTCCTGGTTATTTTTTTGATTAATCAATTAATCATTTAATCTATAAAAAGTCAGAAAACAGTGCAAAATGACCACCATGAGTCCAAAAACCAAAGATATTCAGTTTAAAATGCTTTGAGAAGCTGCAGCCAGAGAATGATCCGAGTGGTTCGTGTTATTAATGACTTCAGTCAGTGATCGATTATGTAAAAATGTTCTTTTATTGACTTCAGCTCTGTATATATCTTCAGTGTGGGTGGCAGCTCTGTTAGCGCCCTGCTGTACCCTTTGAACCCCGGAGGGACTTGAACCCGTGACCCCGGCAGAAGATGACATCAGTCTAACGTGTTAACTATCGGCCTCGCTGGTCCGGCCCTGATCCCTGTAGACCCTGTCCCACACTGACCTGGCTCTCCACGGCCTTCCTGTTCTTCTGCTCCTTGATGACGGACAGCTGCAGCTCGGCCATCTTCTTCATCTTTCCATCCATGTCGATCTTGTGCAGCAGCGAGCGGCTCTGGCAGCGGAGGAGGCGCAGCGTGTCCTCCTTCCCCTGACGCTTCGCCAGCAGGGAGGCGCTCGCAGAGTGGATCGCCGTCACCCAGTTCTCCAGGTCGGTCTGGGTGGTGGCCTGGAGGACAGGAAGACAGGAGGAGGAGGAGGAGGAGGATAGGAGGAGGACAAGAGGAGGAGGAGGAGGAGGAGGACAGGAGGACAGGAGGAGGAGGAGGAGGACAGGAGAAGGAGGAGGAGGAGGAGGATAGGAGGAGGAGGACAGGAGGTGGAGACAGAAATCCAGTTAATGTATGTAATTTATTCGCTGTTTAAAGCTGCATCAGGTGAGTATTCGTCAGTGTCCCTGACGTCTGAATGTTTCAGAGGCTTTTAGAATAAAAGTTTTGTGCACATAGAAATGGTCAAATGGAGACAGCAGCTCTCTCTTCATGACACTGACAGGTTGTTTCTGTTTGGGAGGACTGAGCGGCTGGTTGTCGGCTCGTCATCGTAAAGAGGAACATTTGTTGCAGTAATTAGCCGGGTGTCGTGACTCCCATTAGAGGGCTTTCACCCTCCTCCACCCTCCATCTTCAGCTCCTTTCAGCTCCGGACAAAAGCTCCTCGACACCTCAGCCCCCCCACCTCCCCACCCCACCCGGGAATCATGGAGACGAGTTGTAGATGGACCGCTGTGTGATTTGTGTGTCTGTAAACACACTCTACAGCTGAGAGCGGTGAGAGTTACTCTGGGAATAAAAAAGTGCTTTCAGAGCTCGTAAAGAGGAAGAAGATAAATGTTCAGGTCGACAACGCTGCTGCAGGAGGACACAGGAAATGTGTTGCATCTATTTTTAGACATATCGTGTGACCTCTGACCCTCCCAAGTCCTGCTTCGTGCTGCTTATATTATTGGTTTATCCTGTTGTGGCTCTTATTGGAGTTTTAAGTAGAAGCTAAGTGTCTAAAATGTAAATACACACGACTGTCTGCTTAACTCATTTTCATTTAACTTAAAGGAATAGCAAAGATATTGAAACACAAGTAGAAATACAAATGAATTAACAATAAACAGAGACCTACAGCAGCTTTAGCTTTGTCTCCTGAGCTGCTGTCCTTTGTAGGACTCAAACTACAGTCCACATTTGTCTTCACCCATCTGTCCCTCAGTGTCAGGGGTGTAAAGCGGCAGCGACACAGTCATCACCAAAAGAAAACAGATGCAGAGAAAACCCTAAAATGTGTTCAGGCTCTGTGCATGTTTGTGGTGAAGCTGATGGTTCAAACCACAAGCCTCCACGACACTACGTCCCATTCATTCACACTGTTCTGGGACTGAAATGACAGAGTGTGATGGGAGAAGAAATGCAGCCAGCAATCAAAAGTCAGACAATCGAGAGAAAACTGAGAGGATTCAAATATAGAACGAACGGGACGAAAACGTCCTGGAAAAACCGCTGCAGTTCTACTCAGTGATGTTAAAAATGTCATAGCACCAGAGTTATGTGCATTCAAGGACGCCTGAGATTAACAGTTTAAAGCACCATGTTTTCTTGTTTGTGTTACAGGTTTGAACTTCTGACAACAGAGCTCAAATTCTCAGATGTCAGAATTTCCTTAAATGTACCACTAAACTTTGATTCCTGCTCAGACTTGCAACACCACATGTTAAAATAGAAATGAATAACAAAGAAACAATAAAGTGTGTCCTTTTGTCTCTCCTCACCTGGAACAGGTAGACGTCTCCGTGCGAGTTGCTCAGACAGAAGACGTGCTCCCTCTTGGGATGTTCGGGGACAGCCTGGACGATGCTGTCGTCGGCCAGCAGAGCGTAGCGAGGAGAAAGCTCCTGCTCAGCGCTGATGTTTTTCCCATATGTCTCATAGAACAGGAGAGTGCAACCTGAGGGGACAGAACAGTCTGTTATTTCCCCGGGACTCCACCACTCCAGGAATGTTTGGTCCATTTACAAGAGATATCATCTTCTGTATTCCACATCCTAGACTTTATATATGTTTTCTACATGCAGGAGAACTCCCCAACACCTGGAAACACATGCTGAGGTGGAAAATCACTGGAGAAATAATGGAAGGCTGAATATCAGACTAAGTTTTCTTTCTTTTGGAGTACTAGTGCAGTGAGGACTGCTTGGCCCCCGGAAGTGCTGACTGCAGCGTTCGAGAACCGCTCATCTGATCGACTTCACACTCGACACTGCACTCCCTCAGGTCCTCAGCAATACACCCGCCGAGTGTGGAGTCGATTGGAAGAGCGGTTCTTGAGATATGTGAAGGACAGTCATACAGTACATATACATACAGACAGAGATTCCTTCCTTTACAGTTAGATGATGCTGCTACAGCGTCACCTATTGGCCAAATGGCACCAAATTTGTCATGGTCACTCAGACATCATATTTCCACATGTCTACCAAATGTGGTTGCAATAGCACAAAGCGTTCAGGTGAAATGACATCTGTTGTAATATAAGCCCTGGCCACAGCATCTGAGCAAACTTTGAGGGCGAGCTGTAGCGAAACTGTATGGAAAATCAAAAATCCGAAAAAGTAACTTTTCCCAGCTTGGTCCAGACATGTTCTGTACCAAATTTGGTGACGATTGGTGGCAAAATGCTCAAATGGACATGTGCTTATATGGATAGAATTTTGTTTCTGAGACTTACAGTTCAAAAGTTACAGGCCAAAACGTAAAGGTCGTTGTTACAGCGCCACCATCTGGCCAAATTGCACCAAATTTGACACTGCACTCCTGTGGCTCCTCAGCAATACGCCCGCCAAGTGTGGAGTCGATTGGATGAGCGGTTGTGGAGATAATCGAAGGACAGACGGACATGCAGACAGATTCTTTACAGTAAGTTTCCTCGTGTCCTCGTGACGTCCAGGCAGAGGGACGTACCTTTCAGTGTGACCCAGTAGTGTCTCCACTTGCGGCGGGCCACCAGCTCCAGCTTCCTGTCCTTGTTGACGGTGATGAGAGCTTTGAAGGAGAGCCATCCGGCCCGTCGCACCACACCCTGCTCCTTCTCAAACAGGACGTCCAGCTGCTCGCCTCCTCCCACCTCCACCTCCCCATCCATCTCCTCCTCCCCCTCTTCTTCTTCCTCCTCCTCCACCTCCTCTCCATCCCCCTCTGACGGCTCGGTCCGGTCGGCTGCGCTGCTGCAGCCCGTCTCCAGCTCCTGCATGAAGCTTTCGTAGACGTTCTGCCGCTGAGCGTCGCTGCTCTGGTTCTGGTTCAGGCTTCTGGAGGAGCCACAGTGGACTGGTGGGAACTGGTTCTGGTTCAGAGTGTGGAGAGGGTTGCAGGACCACGGTGTGCTGCAGCCAACCAGCCCAGAGTCCAGCCCGTTGATGGAAACATCCCTGGTGTCGCTGCCGTACGGCTCCTGAGGAGTAATCAGAGGAGGTTTGATCTGGTTTTTAATCTCTTTTATTGATTATTAATCAACAAAAGCTGTCCGTTAAAGAGACGGAACCAAAAGGAGGAAGCAGTGCTGTTGTGATTCCTCCTGCGGCCTCTAGAGGGACATACAATCGTGTTTTTATTGCCCTTTAATACAATATCTCTTCTTCCTCTGAGCCATTAAAAACTATTAAAACACATCAGTGAGCCTCACTGTTGTTCCTTCATCAGCGTTGAGCAGCTGTTTTAGGAAATGGTCAGAAAGTATGATGAGACGGACAAACACATTGTTGGTTAAAGTCTTTTCATTGGATTAATTGACAATAATGTAAATATAGATTATCACCAGATTTATACTTTAACACCAAAGTGCGACTTAATAAACTTTCTCTGAACTCCTGTTGTTTCTCTGCTGGAGTCGTTCAGTAAATTTGCTTTTAAAAAGTGTTTATGAGTTTGTTTTAACGAGCAGAATTTTCCCCGTCATTACAGATAACTGGGTGTTAATTTGTCTTGTTCCTTTAATGCAGAACTTTGTACATTTCAGAAGTGTACTAAACTAATACAGAGAACCATTAATGTTTCAACAGTAGTTCTCACATCATTTATAATCAATGATGTGGATATTTATGTATCACACTACACTTTTTTGCTACTATTGATGTGTGTTATGAAAAACATGAATATGATAGCTGGGATGAAGTAAAATCATATCAAACTGAACATTATAAGTATCACAAAGTACAGTGGTGTTTATGGATTGTACCACATTATTATGTATATAAAATGTTTAAAATGTTATAATGTTACATATTAGATGTTTAAAGTCTATTAAAGCAGTGTTTTCATGGTAATAGCTAGTGATTTACATACAAACACATACCACTACTATTAGTAATAGTTGTATATGTATTACTACCATATCTGCTATGGAGGACAATTTTACCCAAAATTAAAATGGAAAATGACAGAAATATTAGCATAAAAAAGTATTATATTATAATACTCTAGTAATTAAATATTAAAAAGAAAAAGGAAACTGAAAAAAGGGAATTGAGTATTGAAATGATAAATATGGACAAAGATATTTTCAACTGGTAATTTGAAAATGGAAAGTAAAATTTAAACTTCTGAAAATAGAAATGCTAAAATGCAAAAGCTTCAATTGAAATGTGTAAAGGAAAATAAAAAAACATATATAAGAGAACTGGAAAAGAAAATGAACTATGTGTCCATTACCGCAAATAATACTGCATATTACACTAGTGCTACTGCTACAAGTACTTTAATTGCTATAGCGACATGTATATGGAAGATTTAAAATGTCTGAATAAAAACAAGTCAAACAAAGAAAAGCAGTGGAATACAATATGTTCAATGACATATTTAGCTTTTATATATATTTGTTTTTTGTTTTTTTGTGGGCATTGTAAATCTTCCATATATGTACAACTAATACTGACTTCCTGTTACATGATGTTTTCTTTCGTACCTGGATCCTCCTCTTCTTCCTGCTCAGACTTCCTGTCCAGTCACTGAGTCGTCTGATTCGGCTCTTCAGGAAGTCTTTGCGGTTGTTCCCGGAGTTGTTGGCGGTGGTGGTGCTGACAGGCTCGGCCCTGCGACAGGGTAGCGTGAGGGAGGAGTAACGCTGCTCCACGACTCCTCCTGACCCCTCCTCCTCCTGGATGACATCATCCAACAGTGCCGAGGAGGAGAAGGCGATCCTCTGCTGCTGTTGCAGGGAGGCGTCTGGTGTGGTGGGGAAGGCGGGCAGCATGTTGTGGCTGGAGTAAACGTTGTCCAGGCTGAAGTCCCTCAGGTCAGGCTGCAGGATCACAGAGTCTCCGATGCCGCTGTCCTCCGTTCGACCGGAGGAGCAGGTGTTGTAACCTGCGGTGAACTCGTTGGTCTCTGCGGTGGGGAAGAGGAGGCTGGAGTTAAATCCAGGTGAAATGTCCACCTGGGCTGAGAAGAAGGTGTTGTACCCGCTGCTGGCAGTGGCGGTCTCCTCTGTGCGGGTGGAGGAGTAGGTGGTGTACCCGCTGCTGTTAGCCACACTCTGCCCACAGATGAACACGTTGTCAGCCAGCTCGCCGCCGGTCCCCCACGGTGAGTCGTACCAGGAGCCGTCTGAGCTGAGCGAGCTGCCCTTGCTGGTGCGGAGGGAGGGTTCGCCGACTGGGGCGGCGGTGGTGGCGGTGGTGGGGAGGCCGGTGAGCCCCTGTGGCTCCATGGGGACGACCCTGGTGTTGGTGAACTCCACCCTCATGCTGCCATCTTTGCTGAACAGCACCTTAGGGCTGCCGCCACTCTCCAGAGACGTCCTCTCACCACAAATTCTGTTACTCCCGTCGCCATTCTCCAAGAAACCGAACTGGTTCCTGCAGCCGCCCTGCGCCCCCTCCCCTCTGATGAATCTCTGAGGAGATACAGCTCCCAGTTTGGAGCCTCCTCTGGGTGCTTTGGGTGCATGTTCATAATGCCAGGAGGTGTACGGCGGGCCAGCGGCGTGCTGGTTCTGGTAGCTCCTCCCCCGGCTTCTGCAGCCTGCCTGACTGCTCCTCCACCAGCTGCGCGCTGACGGCACCTCCTCCCTCCTGGAGGAGAACCTGGAGGACTTGGCAGGAGGGACGAAGCTGCTGTGACTGTCTGTGTTTCCCATCACTACCTGGAGGAGAATCAAGAAGACATGACATCATCAACAAGGGACAGACGGAGGACATAAATTACAGCAAAACTACCAACGCTGCTGTTTACCTGCCAGTAAAGTCAGACATCAAGAGAAATTTATATTTATTCACAGTGAGACTGATTTTCACCCTTTTTCTGCTGCAACTACAGCCACTATTTCTATTACTGTCGCATCATTTATTACAAAACAGTCACTACTACAATTAGAACTACTGACACTACCACCACTACTGCTACCAGGGCCGGACTGACCTGCTATGACCCCACACTACTCTTACTCTCTGTGCATTGTGTACGTATTCAGACTCCACTGTCTTATCATTGCACTCCTATAACAGTGTCAGATGGACAGTTTTGATCGATGCATCAGAACCAGAGATATTGTCTTTTTTATTTCACACATTCTCCTTCCTTGTCAAAACCTGCCGCCTACATTACCCACAATGCAGGTGGAGTTCTCCTTTAAAGTACCCATCAGGTACAGAGCACAAACGTGACAGCTTCACACATATTGCTGGAGCTCTAGAAATTGTTTTTAAAACAGTACCCTTGTAAATTCAAATGAGATTTTTCTATGTTTTTCAACAGCTGCTGAATGTTTTTTTTATTTAAAGTTAACTTCCAAAGTTAGCTTAAACTAGCTTCTTAAAAATAAAACCTTCAAATTGAAAGCCAATGTGGACAAATAAAATCACAACAGCTCCTGAGCTCACAAGTCCACAGATCCAGACATGACAACTAAATATACCTAAAGAGTAACTGAACAGCAGTGTTTCACTGCCCTCTCTGGTTTAAAGTTTCACTTGTTTTGACCTGTTCCAACAGTGATGTCACAGTGTACTGACACGGCCTGGAGTACACCTCTACATCACTGCAGCAAGTTAAACCACAGGAGGCAAAAACAAGATTTTCATTCAAAATCAAACTGAAATAAATCAAATGACGTTTGCCGAGTTGGTAATTCAGCCTCGACTGACTGATCCAATACGAAAACATCTATTAATGTCGTTACTGCTGCTGGCACTATTATTACTACTAGTAGTATTATACAGCTCCAATCATTACTAATCTGTGGAATCTCATATAAAAAACAGTTATTTCCCAAATTATTTCCCTGATGTGTTCCTATTGATTTATTTTATTAGTCAATTTAGTTTTGGTTTTTTTGGTATGTACTTTTTATATTCTTTCATTTGTAATTGTGAAGCACACCAACTACTATTAGTACTACTACTACTACTACTACTACTACTACTACTACTACTGCTGCTGCTGCTATCACTACCATTACTCAACAACCTCTCCATCTGTTTCTGCTGCTGCTCCTAAAAGATTAAATTGTTTCCAGCGTTCTTTATTTTAATCTGATCAAAACATCTTTTATTCAGTTTGGTCTCTGATACATATTGTTATTCATCAATGAACCTGCATCACATGCACTACATGAACAGCAACATTATCTAGCGTTTTACTAATTTCCAAATGCACTTCTTGAAGCCACAATAAACAGATTAAAGGTGAAAGTAAAAAAAGAATTGAACCTAAAAGAAACAAATTCACAGCAACTAACAAATAAAAACATACAGAAGGTAAATTTCCATAAATGAACCAAAGTTAATGAAAGAGAAATAAACCACACTGAAGGCTGATCAGCTCTGTGTGGAGAAAGTGTGAAGAGTTTTACCGGTTTGTTTTCGTCTTCAGAAACAGAAACTCAGCAGCTCCTTCATGCTCTGTCCTGCTGCCTCCTCTTCCTCTCTCTTTACTGCTGAAGCTCCCGTCGCCTCCAGCTGCTCCCTCTCTCTCTGTGTTTGTCTATGTCACTCGCCCCCTCTCCTCACACCAGCTCATCTGTTGGGGGAGAACAGAGGGAGGGAGGGGCTTCATGAGCTTTAGCACACAGACTTTGCTTTTGTGTAAGCCCTCCCCTCCCCTCCCCTCTGTAAACCTCTTCCATGACGTCTCTGCTTCTTAAACCAGACTTCACTCTGTCTTCTGTTTATTTTGGTTTTCTGGAATTTGGAGCAATTTTCTCCTCATTTTCTCTCTTTGTGTTTCTTTTATGTCTTTTTTCATCAAGCGTCAATCTGAAAGCAGCAGGCTGAGGTCATCAGCAGCTATTTTAAGAAACTCCAGGATTTCGGCTTCACATGGAGACGAAAGACTTAGACTACAAGTAAAGATTATTTTAATTTAATTAATTAATCATTATCTATAGAACCTATAAAATGTTTCCCAAAGTCCTAATCAAATATTCAACTGATGTTTCAGCTCTACTTTAGACTACAACCTGAGGAATGTTACGGTTGAGGCTGTTCTCCTCTCTCTCCCTTGTCTGTTCCCCTGTGTGTGTGTGTGTGTGTGTGTGTGTGTGTGTGTGTGTGTGTGTGTGTGTGTGTGTGTGTGTGTGTGTTTGTGTGTGTGTGTGGCTGGGCGGGGCATTGGTTCTCCACTTCGCACCTGAGCAGCTGGGGCTGATCCACCAATCACCTTTCCAGTCTTCAAATATCGGGTCCTGCTCTCCACTCATCGCCAGATCGTTCAGTCTACCAGGATGGTAACTACGCCTCTAGCTCCTCTGTGTTCTCAAGTGCCTACTGACGTGTTGTTTTCCCTGTGCTACAGAATTCCGAGTACCTGGTCTCCCGTGATCCTGCCTAACCATCTGCCTGCCTGTCTGTCCAAGAACCATCTGCCTGCCCAGCCAGCCTGGCCTTCCACGCGCCGTGCAATCCAGCTCCTCAGCCTGCCTGGATCTCCGCCGTGCCTCGCCTCCCACCTGAACTCAGCACTGGCTCCGGATCATCCCTGAACCTCTCCCCCTCCCTGCTGCCTCTGTTATTCGAATAAACTTGCTTAAGAACTATCAGGGCCTAGTCTGCCGTTCTGCTCATTGGGGTCCTACTAAGCCTCCCTAAGAAGGAAGACCCCCCCCCAAAAAACAAGCCAACCGGACTTGATGAAAACCAAACACTGTAACAGAGACCGGAGGACAAGACCAAGACAAGACAAAACACTTACTAGACAAAGACAAGTCAGAGTCACGACGTCCACGAGACCAAGACAATTTCAAGTCAAAAGAGACATGAGACGAGGAACAAGTCTGAGTGAGAATGACCACGAAGCCAAGACAAATCCAGATCAAAATGATCTCAAGACCGAAACAAGTCCAAGCTAAAACACCTGAGCGACTGAGACAAGTCAGAGTCACAACATCCACAAGACCAAGACAAGTCTGAGTCAAAACGGCCAGGAGATCGAGATACACAGGACCAGGAGGAAATAGACCTGGGTATCGAACCTTGAGACGATTCTGGAATCAACAGAAATCAAAAACTGTCCAGTACTGAAAGGTGGCGCTGGAGATCTGGTCACATTAATAATCTTTAAATTATTTTGTCAGTTTTGGACTTTATTTTATTTAGTCAAAGTTTCTCTACAGCTGCTTGTGTTCAGACAACACTGATGTACATGATGTACATTTTTTCTACACCTTTCCATAACCTGTGAGTAGACCTTCCTTGAGTCTCTCTTCCTGCCTGGTTGACTCTAATTTTCACTCCAGCTGCAATATAAACTCTAAAATACATCAAACATCATCACAAATAATTACAAAATCAGACATATTCTGCAGAACGATAAAGAGCTCTGAGGCTTCCTGAACGCGAGTGTTCATTTCCTGAGTGAGCCGGGGAGAGGTCAAAGGTCATGGCGTACTTGAGGTTCAGTGTGTTCTAGCGGCGAGCTCAGGCAGGGCCACGCCCATCCTGTCCCAGAGGTCGGCACTGAGGAGGAAGGAGGGGGGAGAGCCGACGGCAACACAATGCACTGCTGACCCCAAACGCATCAGTGACTTTTGACCTCTCTCATTGAAACAAGGATGGGAAGTGCTGAGGACAAACCTCGACAGCTGAACGCCCCGACAGAGAGACGAGGAGGAGTGAAGAAGAGGTTTAATCCGAGAGATTAAAACAATTTAAGTATAAAGTTATTTATACTGAAGCAGCAGTTTACAGCTCTGCATGAAGCTTTGAATGTGAGAGGAGTTGATTCAGTAAGTCTTCATACCTGAACAACAAAACAGGTGGTTTATTATTGTCTTCCAAAAAGACCCATGTGTTTTCTGACCAGTGGTTAAGGTTTGGTTTAGGCAACTAAAACAACTTGGTTAGGGTTAAAGAAAGACGGTTGTCATGGTTAAAAGAAATGTTGACTGTTGATATGAAACAGGAAACAAAGTGCAGTTTTGTTGACCCATCCATCCGTCTCAACCTCCTCTCTAAGAGGCTTTGCAGCAATACAACGTTTCACTACGTTAACAGCTACTATATTATATTATATATAAAGTGTTTAAAACTAGCTAACTGCATATAAAGTAGCTAAAAAAGAGAGGGTTAATAAAGAAACAAGTCAATCAAGAGAGAAAACGAGTTGTTGTCGGGTCAAAGGTCACGACTGAACTTCAACCTGGACGTCACTGAAACACCATGTGACCAGTGAAAACCTTGTATCTGCAAGATGTTCATAAGACAAAATCGAACAGCTTTTCATTTGTTTAGTTCGTCGCTATACACACGAGTTTATTCACTGGGGTTTGAAATGAAAACCTGACCTAAACAGTTAACTTTAACTCAACTCACCTGGATGCTGATCAGTTAGAAAGAAACTGTTAAACGGTCACCAGTCTTGTAACATTATTTGTGTTGTTTGTCGTGGAAACAGGACGCTTCCCACATTATTAGAGCTTTTCAAGGTGCTTCTCAGGATGTGAACCTTCTCAGGATGTGAACCCGAACTTTGGTGTCAAGTCCTGAACTTTGTACGAAGGGGAAGTTGTTCCTGCAAATGTAACGTACGTTTCGAGGCTTCATTATGATTCAGAATAACACCCATTATCCCGATCACGTGTGTTATTTGTAGGTCAAAACGTCGCATCTTTACATTTTTGTGAGCTCAGTGTGCAGACTAACTCTCCTTTTCCTTTAAAATCAATTTTAACCAATTAGCTTTTAAAAAGATCTCCATAGTTTTCATTGATAATTGGAACAGAACGAGAACGAGGAGCCTGTTAAAGCAGCGTTCTCCTGTCAGTCAGCCATGAGGGTCTTACTGAAGACGATGACTGATAAATAAAGAATAACTTGTTATTGGAGAGCAGACAACATGTTCCAACGTGGTTAAATTTGCCTTTTCACTCTCTGAATGAATGTAATCTGCTAAATATGAAGGTTGAGTTTATGATAACAAATTTCACAGCATCAGTAAAGGCTGAACTGTGTCACCCATCACTGACTCCCCCGTCCCCCCATGGTTTGGGTCTTGGAGCTCAGACGATCGGCTCTGAATGGAGAAAGTCCGCCGTCCACTTTTGTCTGCTCGTCCTATCGGCCATCTGCCGGCTCGCAGGACGCCCCGCCACGGGCGACCCCTCCCATTCTTCATGAACAAAGACCCTCCTCCCCCCAGGCAGGCGTGAGGCCGACATATTGAAGGAATTCATCAGATTTGAATTGAAAAGAATCTGATTAATGTGCAGATTGAGTTTGTATGGAGGAATGCCACCTGTTCCCTGAGTGGGTTCTATCTTCTGATGGTTCTGAGGAGACTTTAGATCGAAACTCTTCCATATTTAGAGCTAATGTTCCTGATGGAACGTGACAGCCTGATGGGGGCGCTACAACGACAAACACTGACTAATATTAACGCAGACTGGATGTTCACCGTGATGGATTATACAACTCAAACAATACGACTATGATGAATCCAAAAATAAAGAAAAACAATTTAAAACATTTTCACAATGAAACATGAGCTGGAGAATATTTCAGAAATCAGAATAAAAACATGTCTTGAAATGTTCGGCATTCAAATATATAGTTTTGAAACAGCTTGTAGTTTGACGGATAAATCCCTGTAATAAAATCACTCGTGTGGCCGTTTTTCTTTCTGTCCTCAGTGTGATGAAGCTTTCGTCTTGAGGCTGCGACGACGCAGGAAACAGGAAGTCCAGATCAGCAGTAAATAGCAGGAAACTGAAACACCTCCTGCAGCAGCAGATACACAAACACAGAGCCTCCGACTGCGGCCTGCACACACTGCTTTATACTTATGTTTATTACTATATATCATTTTATACTTAAGTATATTTATATAATCATACTCTGGACTTTTCCACTGGATCCCATCTGTACTCTGTTAACAGTAAAACCTGATTCATTTTGGTTTTAAATCAGCGCTGCCGAGGTCAGAGACTGCAGGAGAGAAAGAAAACAGAGAGACTAGTTATTAGACTATAACTAATGATTATTTTCACCGCTGATTAATCAGCCAATTATCTTCCCACTGAATCAATTCACGTTGGTTAATTACAGTCCAACACCCACAGACATTCAGTTTTCTATCAGTAACAGTGTTTTCACCCTCTGCTTGGACGGATTCATGATGTGACCGTTTTAACTTTATTAACTCTGATTGGAGCTCAGCACCAGAGGAAACGTCTAACAGCTGCATCAAAAACATTTTAGTGTCGTCTAACATCTGGTTTATTTTACATTTGTTTTTAGTCAAATATTCTCATTGAAGTGCTGAAAAACTGCAAAAAACAACAAAAAACTCTTTTATTTTCCAGGAAAGTGATGAAGCTTGAGTGTGTGAGGCTCCAAAACCCAAATATTCAGTATTCATCAGATGAGGCAAAACAGCAGCAAAGCATCACAACAGAGAAGCTGGAGACAGAATATTTAAGATTTCTGCTGGAAAAACAGACCACATGAGACCGGCCCGGTCTGATGGTTTCATCCCGTGTAGTGAATCATAGTGGACGACCACCGACGCTGCAGTCCCGACAGAAAGACGAGTTTGTGACGCTAACCAACAGGAGCACAGAGCGCTCTTCAACTGTAAACATGCTGAAGAGAAAGAGGAACGATGTTGTTGGAACAGTGAGACTGAGGAAAGCTCACAGTCGTCTTGTCTTTCTGCTTTTAGACTTTTCCGAACACAAGACAGCCAGTATCAGACACACCGCTTTGGACGCCATGTTTGTTTACATTCTTGTTCCAGGAAGTCGGTTTCTAGCACCTCCTTCTCTGATGACATCACGCAGGTTGTGAAAGATGACAAGCTATGATTGGTCAGGGACCCACGTGTAGTCTGTCGTGTCTCTCGGCCAAGTCACAGCAAGAGTTTATGACTATAATCACCTGATCGGACACAGCGACCATCGTAACGGACAAACGGATTGTGCAGTCTGAACCCGGCACTGAACAATCAATCAATTATCAAAACAACTGGCGATTATTTCTTTGCGATCGACTAATGGATTAATCAACACATTGTTTCAGCTCTTAAGGCTGCCGGAGCGCCCTGAGTCTCCACACATTTTCCTTCACGTTCCTGCTGATCAAACGACGGCTGACAGTCCAGCAGGACGAGTTTCTGCCAGAAGCTTCCTCACTCTGCACGACCGGTCCAGACTACGTACGGACACAAAAATGCTTTTAATCATGGTGTGATATAATATATGTAACACCACCCTGACGGTTTCCATGGAGCTGGACTGTAGCTGCTAACACACCCTCAGGTCACTGAGTACACACACACACTCACACTGGTGATGTGTTCAGTCACATGATGCATCAATGGTTCCAAAAACTACATCAGACCAAATATCTATAAAGTGACAACACACTGATGATTTATCTTTAAAAACAAAGTGTTACTGCTGGACTTCAGGTGAGTTTGCAAAATGTGCAAAGCGACAGTTAACTACAGATAAAAAAGAAGGAAAAAACACATTTGCCCACTAAACAAACTGAAAATGTGAACGCTCTTTTTCGTCTTTGTTTCATTTTGTTATAATTTAACTATTTAAAGACACAGTTGTTGAGTTGCTCCACCACACACACACACACACACACACACACACACACACACACACACCCCAAAATGTCCATATCATCACATTTGGTGAATCAATTTAAGGGTGAAACTTCTATAAGACATTTGGGATTATAAAACATTTAAGAAGCTAAACTAAATATGGGGACAGTGTTTCTTATAGTTATAATAATATATATTTTGGACACTTTATATCTGCACTTTCCATCTGAAGTCAATGTTTCTTTTTGCTTTTCTGAAATCTTTTCTGTTGTATTTAAGCTGCGTTTCACTCTCAGTTCATCTGTCCATTTTTTTCTCTTCAATTAATCAATTTTAGCTTTTAGTCTGTCGAGTCCAACGTGACGTCTTAAGGTTCAACACCCAAAGAGATTCAGTTTCCTGAGATAGAACACAGAGAAAAGCAGAAATGTTTGGCCTTTTCTGCTTAATAAATAACTGAAATGATTAATCAGTTATCAGAGTTGCTGGAGAGAAGAAGCTCCACAGTCGTATCTGCTCCCTGAACAAAGTGAGTCCGTTTTCTTTCCTTTCAAACAAACCTGATTTGCTCGACACTCTCAACAGGTTTCTAAATGATTTTATCTTGTTGTACTTTTTCTTTGGGATTAATTGTGCAGCACAAGGGTGGGGGGGTTGGTGTGCGTGTGTGTGTGTGTGGGGGGGGTTGTGTTTTTTCAGGGAGACGCCAAGGAGCAGAATGAGCGCTCCACCTCCCCATGGGAGCGCACAAAGCAGCAGCTTCGATAAGGGGGCGGGGGGGCTGGAGCCAGCAGCCACTTACTCCCCATCAGAGGAAGTGTGCCCGGGGGGGCGGCAGGGGTAGGTGGGGGTCTGTTTCCTGTCCCGGCTGACTGGGGTCCTTGTCCTGGCACTGCGGGCAGACGGGTGGGGCCCCCCGGACTCAGGTGGGGCCGAGTGTTGGGTTTGGTGTGGCCCCTGCAGCTGCTTCCTCCTCTGGAGAGCCTCAAACATCCAGAAGAGCCTCAAACACTGCAGCTCCTTTACAGACACGTGTGATCCAGCTGATCCGGGATCAGTCACAGCTGCATTCACAAACTGCCAAACCTCAGACTGACTCACAGCTGATTTCTTCGTGGAAGTAAATTTGTGCATCGTTGACCAACAGCAAACCGTTCTGTTCTGACCTGTGGATGAAGAGCTGGAGAGCCTGACATGGACGAAGCTAACAGTTTCTTTAAGAGCTGCTCTGCTAAAACAGATGCAGCATGTTCTGCAGGCAGACAGCAATTGAAAACTGATTAATCGATTGTCGATCAACAAAAAATGACTTGGCAGCTGTTTTGATAATCGTTTGAGTCATTTTTCAAGCAAAAATACCGAATATTTCCTGGTTCCAGTTTTTAAAATGTGAGGATTTTGAGGATTTGCTGCTTTACTTTGTCTGTTGAGATAGTAAACTGAATATTTTTGGGTTTTGGACTGTTGGTCAGACAGATAGAAGTCAAGATAATTAATTTAAAGACGTCACTTTGGGCTCTGAGACGTTGTGACGGGCGTTTTTCAGTATTTTCTGACATTTTAAAGACCAAACAATTAATAGAGAAAACAATCAGCAGATTAATCGATAATGAAAATAATCTGTAGTTGCAGCCTTTAACCGTTATTATTGTCCAGTTAGTGACAGAGCTCATTGTAAAGTGAATATGTTTGAATTTTGGATAGTCTAAGCTATTGATCGATTATTGCCAGATTAAGCATTCAGCAACTGTGAAAAAAACCAACACACCAAGAACACACAAGAAATATTTTTGGAGCTTTTGCTTTTGTCTGAACGTTACTGTAGTGCACATCATCATCATCATGTCCAACCCCCCATCCTCCTCCTCTTCCTCATGTCTCCCAGCAGGCCGTTCAGCTGCCGTGACGGATGGAGTCTCTGCTCTAATCGACGGTTAATTGAATGAAGTGTTTGTTGGAGTCATGGAGGCTGACAGACTCGGGCGGTGCTGCGGAGCTAAACAGAGTCTAATCAGATTTGTTCGCAGGTCAAATGTAGTTTGGTTTAAGCAGCAGAAGGTTATCTGCAGGTCCTAAACAAACTGTCAATAAATGAGAGTTAGCCCACAGTCTGTCCGGCCTCTGCTTCACCGGCTGGATGATGATCCCATCAGGACGACACTTTATTCCAATATGACGAAATAATTCAGAAGATATCAGTTTCATCTCTGTGTCCAGTACAGACGACATGTTTAGCCTAGCTTAGCACAAAGACTGGAAGCAGAGGGAAACTGTTAGCCTAGCTCCATCAAAAGAGAAAAAATCCACCTTCTGATTAGCATGTTGTATCTTGTTAGCCAGGATTTTGTCTCTTTTCATGCCGCTGCTAATGCTAACATTTATCAAATCGTCATCATGTATCTGTTAAATGCCACAGCCCAAGCTAACACGACTCAGTGGGAGTTAGCATTTCATTTAGCATTTAGCTGAGCTGGAGGACAAGTGCAGTCACAGAGCAACATGATCCTTCAGTACTACCTCTCTGTTAGCTCCATGTTTGGTCTCCACCACCTCCTGAAGGAAATATCTGGCAGCAGCAAAGATTTAGTGTCCTTGTAAACACATAAAAACGTTATGATCCGACCTCAAACATACAACCAGTCACGAAACTCATCATCTTCTACTCGTCTTGCCAAGATAGGCTCAACCTAAAACTTTCTTTTTCCTTTGGTTGAGAAGCAGGAAAAGCAAAATATCACCATCGCTGTGAGCTGAGAGACTCCACCATCGAAGAAAAGACACCAAAGGACAATTTTATCTCGAACTTGGTGCTTTATATAACAACTTTAAGAAACTTTAAAGTATACTTGAGTGTTTCTGTGTTCAAACATGCTTCCAGGGCTCAGGAGGCTTTAAAACACAACTCAAGGCTTTCAAGCCATATTGTGGGGCCCCTCAGAGACCCCTGGAGGCCCCAGGTCCTCGGTTTGGGGGACCACTAGACTAAATGATCTAAGTGATCTGCACCATAACAACATTTGTCACTGCAACAAGCGTCACTGAACTCTGAAAGCCGAATCCAACCAGACAACTGTGAGCTTGTCAGCGACTGTGTGGTGAAGAGTGAGAGAGGTGAATGGAAGATGTGTGTGTGCTGATCACACTCTTCTTCCTCCTCCTCCTCCTCCTCCTTTGTCCTTCAACACAGAGAGAGAGAGGCTGGACAAAGCAGTGACGAGCGCCCGGCGTCGGCCCTTTCATTCAGCGTCCAGATGCTGCTGAGGGGCCCTCTGGCCCCCAGAACATCCATCATCACTGTCAGAGAGAAGAGCAACATGCTAACACTTCAACTCTGAGTGGCTTAAAAGAACAACCTGGGTCTTATTTTGGTAGTTTTGTGTGTTACTGACAGAAAGTTGTAATAAACTTCACGAAGGGAGGATTTATTACAGGACTAGTTTTAGCTAGGTGTACCTAATAAACTGCATATTGACTAGAGGTGTTAAGATGAACGCATCAGAAAAACAGAAGATACAGTTACATCAACACACAGACCTGCTTCAAGCCATCCACTGCTCCACTTCCACAACACCACCTCACATCCTCCGCCTGCTTACAGCCTTCAAAACGAGCTGCAGCATCATGAAATATGTCGGCAGCAAAGCAAACGTTGTGACTCATTTACGAAGGTGGACGGTGAACCTGAGGCGAGTGACAACAGCATTAGCAGCTAATGCTACTTCCAAAGCACACCGGTGCCCAATGTGCTGACTCATACAGCGTTTCTGAAAACACCAAATCCAGCTTGAGGAGAACGACACCCAGGTTCTCCAGTGGATCCATTGAATTGTGATCAATACCAACCAGCTGAACTGAAATGTTGAAAATGTATCTGTACTGTTGACTGTACTGTTACAACACTGCAGTCTTTAGCTCTGTGATGTTTGTGTTGCTTTGTGGCTGAATGAGTGAAGAACTAGTTTCTGGAGCCTCCAGCTGTAAAACAACAACATCAAACACACCAAGGGTCTGGTACTGGGGGATTTGGGCAAAACGTTTCCATTAAATCAAAATGTTTAAGCTGTTTTCCTCTGAGATTAAACTCCGATTAGCTCCGACTGAAAGGAGGCGAAGCGACAGTGAATAATGATGTCGCTGGGTGAAAGGAGCCATGTGTTGGCAGCAGAGAGGCCGATGGATCGACAACCAATCAGAGTCGCTGCTGATGCTCCTGTTTAATGTTTTATTATAACAGTTTGTCTTTTTCAGGCTCACGTTGGCCTGCAGACCAGTTCAGCACACA
Organism: Macquaria ambigua; assembly: GCA_008360985.2. Classification (NCBI taxonomy): domain Eukaryota; kingdom Metazoa; phylum Chordata; class Actinopteri; order Centrarchiformes; family Percichthyidae; genus Macquaria; species Macquaria ambigua. Next base: position 24,129 of record VMKM01001405.1, read on the forward strand.
CCTGGCCAGGAGCAGGAACCACACACACACACACACACACACACAGGTAAACACACAGGCATTAGCGGTTAGCCCAAAGCTGCAGTCCAACCGCAGAGTAAACAGAGGCCGAAGCAGCTCAAACAGACTGAAAACAGGCGGCGTGTGTTGGTTCAGACACAGAAAACATGCAGAAGTTTCTAATCTGTGCAGCAGATCATGAGCAAATAGTGAAAATGGTCAAAAATGCCAAATGTTGAAATGTAATAAAATAGTTCTTTGGCCCAGCTGCTAAACCACCAAACTTCACTGAAATCAGAACAGTTTTTGAGTTAGTTCTCTGTTGTAAAGTCGTCACAGTCAGCACTGATTTACAGATTTAAATTTGGTTGAAAAGCATTTTTTAAACTTTTCATTTATCAAATCATATTTCAGTAGGAAGCAGGTCTTACTTACACATAGAAATGTAGTGTTTTAAATGCTGAATGAACCAATCTGTTGCTGTTTAATATAGTTCCTGGGTCGGCTAACATCTGGATCATCCAGCTGTGACCTTCAGTGAGGTGCACACGATTTTTCTGCTGTTTTTGTCAATCCCTGTTACTGTACGACTGCAGAGCGCTCATCCTCCAGACTCAGGACATGTGATTTAGGTATTTATACAAGTTTCACTGCTGTGGTGTCCAGAACCTTTTTTGCTTTTTATTGGTCATGTTTTGATGATTAAATCTGATTAAATCAACCGAGGCTTAACGTACAAAGGCAGCTGTATATTTAGAAGTAGTCTGTTGATTGTTGGCTGCAAAGTTTATAGAAAAGAATCTGGTTTGGACAAAAGGCCTTGTAGTGTGGTTCACACCGAGCTCAGCAGGACATTGTTCCTCTGCTGCTGTTACGTCAAACGTTGTCATATCTGATAGGAGTTATTGCCAAAAGCACAAGAATACGAGCAGAAACTGTTAAAACAAGCCCTAACCTTCAGAGGTCTGAAACGTTTCTTTAACACACTTACAGCTGAAGTGCCCTCTATTTGAATTCATCTGTACTGTTTGAATCATTTAGCAGTTTCATGAGAACAATGTTTCCTTGTTGTCCTGAAAACGTGATTAAAGATGGGCTGTAAACAAGCTCCTTAAAGTCCATCTGAGAGGGAAACGAGAGAAAGGAGCGTTTGTTGGAGAGCAGGTAGCGCTCCCGGAGGTTTAACGGCTCTCGGCGGAGCGTACCGGCTCGGTTCGGTCCTTTAAGGTCACAGCCTGCAGCCGCTGAGCCTCAGAGGAATGTGAAAGCTTTTACAGGAAACTCGCTGAGGTGAGCAAAGTATTTCAAACTGTGCAGCAGTTGTTGTTTGTGGGGCTGAGCAGCCGAGCAGAGTCGTGGAAATGATCCTGATCGGACCGAGCAACCGGACAAGGCTGAGAAAACACCTCTGATACCGATGAAGACCAAAGAGAGGCCGACAGGAATTCTGCCGAGCCGACAGTTTGTCCAGCAGCTGATGATGGCGGCTCATCACCGCACACAGCCGAGTCTGAGCGGCAGGTGTTTCACCAAAGACACCTGTAGGAAAGGTACTTTTCTGTCCTGTTGGCTGGCTGGTGCCGATCCCAGCGCACAGTGAAATTTAAAATACATAAATGCTGGGCCTCATAAATCATCATTTTGTATGACTGGAGGACATTTACTGTACTTACGTTCCTACGTTATACTCCGTGTTTTCATTAGGGAAGTGTTCAAATACACAGACTTATTTAACTATTTAACTTTCCGAGTGATCAAAATCCCAGCATTCACATCCTCAACTGTATCACTACAGTCAGAATACAGCAGTTATACAGACCGCTTAGAGGCAGAAGATGGATCTAATAGTTTAGCTTTTGAATTGATGCTAAAATCACATCTCTACTATTATAATGCTTTCATGACAAACCGCACCGGTCCGCTTCGAACCAGGTTAGTTCTCCTGACTGCCTCCACACTGGCCCACGAGAACCGATCCAGACAGGCAAACACACCAGAGTCCAGAACAAGAAAGAAAAACAAGAAAAGGCTTCAAAGTTCAGAAAAGTTCAGAAAAGTTCAGAAAAGTGCATCCCTGTACCTCAGTGGGTTAAACCAGGAAATACAGTGTGAATAAACTCTTTCCTAACTGATATGAATGATGGCCACATGTTAAAGGATCATTTTATAACCCAGAACAGCAGTTTGTTTTTATTGTCTTTATTTTTTAAAGCAGCTAATTGGACGTTCAGTTCAGATCAGGACTGTCGGCTTCCAGCCAAATCGTCCTGGAGACAAACTGCTGCAACATCTGGCTGCTGGTGCAGGAAATTCCCACCCTGGTTGTAAACAACATGACGTCAACAACACACACACACAGACACACACACACACACACACACACACACACAGAGGACATGCTGATTTCCTCTGAGCTGCGTTTGATGCAACACCTCTGAAAGGTCAAACATCCCGTCACACACTTCCTGTCCTGCTGTCACTGCACAGACCAACAGGAAACACAGCTGGAACAAAGTCACACCTGGATTTTCACACTTTAGCTCAAAAATCACACGTCCCATTTTCTAAAGCATCCATCAGTGTTTAGATCACTAGTTTCACTTCATCTCTATGAAAACCAACATGCAGCTTGTTTCAGGCTCGTGTTGCACCGCCGTCACATAAAAACACAGAAACCATCTGAACTCCTGAGCCGCCCCGCAGTCTTACATAAGAGCTGCTGAGAACACCACGAGGGCGAGAGTCACCAGAAACCACAGGAAGCTCAGGACAAACTCTCTCTCTCTCTTATTACACAACACTTGGAGAAACTGAGGCTGGAAAACAACGACGACTGCAGTCAGAAACCAGGACGGAGAGAGAAACACAGGAAACATCGGACATGTCAGACACCAAGTTAAAGCTCCAACATCACACGGTGTCATGGGTTCAACACTCGCCTCTTTGCATTAAAACTGCTCATCTAAAAAGGGAATTTGCTCCCACAGTTATGCCTGCAGGCTTCAACCTGTTGGATGTTTGTCAAAGAGCCTGAAACAGTTCAGGAACAAATATGCAGGATTCTGTCCGTCCTGCAGTTTCTCCTTTGTATTAGTATTAATAAGCACACTGTGGCCATCATGTGACAGTTCTGAGTTCTGTACCAATACTGATTGAGACTGATTGAAAACACCAACTCTTCTCGCCTTTAACCCTGCGATCTTGTGTCTTTGAGTTCGAAATGACACATGACTTAAAAACAAGGGACGCACCAGTCCGTTTGAGTCCTGGTGAAACGCCAGCTCCCTGACCTCCCTGACAGAAGAAGACCACCAGTTACGACCCTTCAGATGTCTGCTGCTCTGATATTTATCGTGGAAACTTACAATAATAAAAACACGGCAGCTCTGGCGTCTGCATCTCAGTATCGGCATCTTTTGGTTTTTCCACTTCGGAGCTGTCTGGTGCAGCAGAGCCAGATACGTCTGGGAGCTTCACCAGTCAGCTTCAAGTGTACCGTTACCAAAAGCCACCGAGCAGCAACGGAAAAACTCCCCGAACAGAGCCAGCAGGACGACAACACGCTGCAGTAATGCGATGGAAATAAAAACCGCAGCATATCAGGAGAGATTTTCCCTGAGGAACCAGAGCTGGAGGGACAGATGGAAAGATGTGCCCAGGATATGGGAAACAGGATAACTGGATCCTGGTTTTCCAGTGTGAACAAATCCACTTTAGGAGGGGAAGAGTTTGAGGAGGGGCTTGCAGGCTCCACATGAGCCTTTTTAGGAAAAATTAGGAACCAATTTACAGCAGAAAAACAGCTGGAAGTCACAATGAAATGAAAAGTGACCTGTGCACCCTGCTGGGGAGACGGTCTCAAAACGAGACATAACAATGAAGAAAAATGTCTAAAATTTAATTTGATTACATTAAAGTCCTGATGTTTCAGTCCAACTGACCTCTATTTAATAGAAATATGACAATAAACAGTTTTAAATATCTTCAGGCTCATCTGAAAATTATAACTAAATATATGACGACTGGCTGAAAGCTCGTTAGTGAACACTGATCATCTGTTCTGACGAAGCTGAATGTCTTTCACACACACATTAACGACTACATGCCACACACACACACACACACACACACACACACACACTCACTGGTATGACTGGATGGGGAGGGCGAGCGAGGGGGTTTATTATGATGTGGGAAAAGAGAGAGAGAGCATTATATGAGTAATTGGAAGCAGCTGTTGAGGGAAACACTGATGCTGGTTGGTTGTCGGTTGGGTTGGAAGCTGCTCTGAGAACAGCGGCAGGGTGACGTAACACAGTGATACACACACACACACACACACACACACACACACACACTCCACATCCAGTCCACCTCTCAGGTTACAGACACACATTCGAGACTTCATATCCAGGTTTCAGGACCGTACTGCACCCAACAGCTCTGACTAACTAGCTAACTTGCTGAGACTTGATTAACCTTCACAGTTAATGTTCAGTTGCATCATTAGCCGTGCTAGCAGCTTGACTATGAAGGACAACGTCAGTCTGTTGGTCGGTCCACCACTTCTCAACATCTCGAAACATCTCAACAACTGTTGGATGGATTGCCATGAAGTTTTGTACAGATGTTCATGATCCCCAGAGGAAGAATCCTGCTGACTTTGGTGATCCTCTGACTTTTAATCTAGCGCCACCATCAGGTCAACATGTTAATGTGTCCAACACTTTGGTTTATGACCAAATACCTGCAGAACTAAAGACATTCCCATCAGCCTCAGCTGCACTCTGTGTTTACTGCTAACTAGCTAATGTTAGCATGCTAACACACTAAACTAAGATGTAAACATGGTAAACATTATACCTGTTTAAACATTAGCATGTTAGCATTGTTATTGTGAGCATGTTAGCATGCTGATGTTAGCATTTAGCTACATTACAACCTCACAGAGCTGCTAGCATGGCTGTAGACTCTTACAATGTGTCCTAAATCCAGACTACATATTTGTTCTAAGGTTTTGAGTGTTTGATGTGTTCACGCTGGAAATGTGAATAAATACGTCATGTGAAGGAAGAAGAGAGAGTGCGAACACCTACTGATGTGTCTGTGAAAGCAACATTTCCCGTTAGAGATGCAGCCCTGAATTGTAGGAATCATGTCCATATTAGACGTCATTTACGTCCACTGCACTTAAATGCACCATAATGGCAGCTGAGGTTCTCAGTACATTTCATGGTCATGTTGAGCTTTTTCCACCAGCGTCTGCAAAATGCCCCCCCACCCCTCCAACATGCTAACCAAAGCCTTTCAGTCCCGAACAGAGTCCCTGAAATTACAGCTGCAGGCACCAAATAAACCTCATTATCATGAGCTGTACACTTTCCTTCATCCTCAGAGTAATCAAAGCAGGATGAATGAGTGTGTGTGTGTGTGTGTGTGTGTGTGTGTGTGTGTGTTTTTTTATTTATTCACTGAGAGATTGCTCTATTATTCAGACGCTTACTCTGCTTGTTTGGAGAAAATTGCTGAATTACAAACTGCGTCTCTTGTCATCATCTCGTTCCTGCGACAAACCTGCTTCATTAAAAACATTTTCACTTCAAAATGACAGAAATCTGAGGTGTTTGGAGTCTTTAAATTCAGCAGTGAGTTCTGCCTGAAGCTCAGCTGAGTCCACAACAACTCTCTCCAAACCACAAAGTGGGAAAAAAAGAAAGTAACAGCAGCGGGTTTTGCCAAGAACAGTGATGGCCTTGTTAAATTTGGGTTAAGGTATGCTGGTCTGCAGCTCCGTCCACTTCCTGTGTTGACGTTGAGGACCGTGGAGCTCAAAGAGGCTTTAATTCACCTACATGTGAGTCTGAACTGAGGCTGCAGAGTCCAACAAACTAAATATATCTACACCTTCACCGTTCTTAACCAGTGCTGGAGACACTACGCCGAGACAGGAACTGTGATTGGCTGCTTGTGTTTGCTTCTTCGAGTTGGTGATACCAGCAGAGACTGCTGAGAGTGAAGACAACATGAAGACAACATCTGCAGCTTTTCACTAACAAACATCTAACAGACACATTTTCACTGCAAACCCTCGAACCTCCGACTCCATCACAGCAATTAAACAACGTAAATACGCCGTAAACAGTGTTGGTGCGGTGGTGAGATCAATCTGATGTTGAAATGTCTTGAAACAAAGAAAACCGGACTGGAAACAAGAGAAAAGAGCTCACCATGCGGGTGGAAGAACAGCCTGTTTCACCTGTGACCACACCCAACAGTGATGTCACAGGGTCCTGCAGTACACCTGTACATCACTGAGAAGTTAAACCACAGGAGGTCAAAAGAATGAAGGCTTTCAAGGGGAGTTAAGTTACTCTTTGAAGGACAGTAAAGGGAACTCACACATGTACGTGAGTGTAACACAACTACTTCTTCTGTCTTTTGAAGCGTGTTATATATATCCAGCTGTGATGGTCTTGGTGTGCGTTGTCTTGTGTGTCTCCTGTGTTTGTGTTTTCTCCTGTTTCCCTTCCCCCTTTGTGTCTCCTGTTTGGGTCGACGTGACCTGGCTGAGCTCCCTCCTACACACCTGCTGCATGACCTAATTACGCACACCTGCCTTCCATCAGCCTCACCAGCCTGCAGCATATAGACCCCGGTTCTTCAGTCAGTCATCGCCAGATCATTGAGTCATCAACAGTGGTAGCGTGTGTGTTTTTGGCCGCTAACTAAGCGAACTAGTTAGTTATTTACCGTTTTTTGTGAGCCTCTCAAGTTGACTATAGTCTCTTGTCTCCAGTGTTCATCCTCGGATCATTGCCTGCCTACCTACCTGCCTGCCCACCTTGGACCCTGGATCACTTTCCACACTCACGCCTCACCCCGGACCAGGAGCCAGCCACGTCACTAGACCTCCCCGTGTTCCCTCTCTTCGCTCGGTCCCCGTACCTCCTGACACCTTCCCCTTCTTCCCTGTGTTGTTTGGATAATAAACGTCCGCTTAAGAAAACTTTCCTGTGCCTCAGTCTGCACTTGGGTTCCTCACCCATGATCATAACACTAGCCTAGTTTTGATTGTTATTTTATCTATAAAATAATCCACTTTAAACAGCATTGACTGATAAGATTCATACCATGTGTATTTGTATGTTGTTGGTTTTGTCCAACTCTTCATACTGTGTCTGTCACGATGAGTGCAGCCTCTAGAGGACGCTAGCAGCACTTTAGGTTTGTAGTCTTGTTGGATCTCAAGTGCCGACAGATGAAACATTGAGCTCATTGTCTTTAAATTAGGGCTCAACAATCAAACATCAGGCTCAAACTTGATGTTTTCTTTGAGCAGAAAGTCTCTTTCTTACTAATCATGGCTCTTTGGCTGCGACCTTTGACCTTTTTACATATCGATCTATAACCTGAGGTTTAAAGACAAAGTTAAAGGACCAGAGTGATAATAAAACTCTATGGTGGTGAAAATGTGATCCCATCAGGTTTATTATCAGGTTTACTGAGTTCAGCTCTGCTGAGTCGGATCAGCTCGCTCTCATGCCTCAAACACAAACAAAGCCTCAGCGCTGTTGGATCAGACGGCTTAAAGACAGAACAGGGCGGCCCAGCCTATCGCCTTTTTCCATCGCGCAGAAAGCGGCGGTCTCGCACGACAACATGGAGGTTAATTAGGTAGAAAATCCAGCGCACATTCCAGCTGAACACAGAGGCCCTTCTTCTTCTGCTGCAGTGGCGGCCACGCTGGGCTGCCTGCCCGCCGTGACGAGAGGAAAAACAAACCGCTGGTTTCACCTCCACAGAGTGTGTGTGTGTGTGTGTGTGTGTGAATGAGTTTTAAGGAATCTGTCAGCTGTTTCACTGCAGTCACAGAAACAAGCTGCTGTTTTCCTCAGAAGTAAAGTCGATGTGCAGCAGCAGTCGACTATGCTTCTATAAAAACGCGCTGCTTCTGGTTCACAGTGAAGTCCACGTAACCGGTTTCATTCATGACCGATGAGTAAACACTGACCATGTCTGGCAGCCATCTTTGTTTGAGTCAAGGACGGAGACGCAGCTTGTGAAACAGGTAAAAGTTACTGAACTTAAATAAATGAATAGTTTTTAATTGGTTAATCTGTTCATCCATTTTCTGCCACATATCCACGTCCAGGTTGTATAAAGTTTAATATATAATATTTAAGTTATATACTGCTGGGAAAGTACTGAAAAAAGTGATATAATAACTAATTCCAGGCCATGTTGTTCCTGCTGGTTTTCCATCATACTTTCATTAAATTGCACTCTGTGGTACTAAAAAGGTTTTTAAAAAGTCTTAAATGGAACCGACAGAAACCCTGAATATGAACTTTATGTCAGACTGAACGATGAAGAGAAATTAACGGTGATTCAGTTTTATCAGGAGCAAAGAAACGTCTCAACAACAGAAGCGAGGCGTCACTGTGTTGGAAAGTGGTGAGGGCTCAGATGAAAAAACATGTTTTAAACGGTCTTCAACATGTGCGATTTTAGGCAATGAGCTCGGAGGAGATCATTACGGCGGGTCGGGAAAAAACTGCATGTCGGTGCATCAAAAGGGAATAGAGCCTCGGCTACTACAGAGTGACAATACGAAAATACTCAGAATAAAACACACAACGTCGACTGCACAGGTAACAGTCATCCACATGCATCACTGGACGATGTGCGTTTGTTTCTTCTATTTTTACATTGTATGTTTTCTTATTGCGCAAATAACGCTTTCTCAAAGCGTTCCCATTTGTTAGTTAACATTTCTTGGTGCTACTTCCACATTTTTAACAAATGACTCATTTCTAAAAACATCAGCATTAGTGCACGACTTGTGAACTCCAGCTTCCAGAAAATGTTCACTGTGCATTGTCGTGGAAACCTCAGAGGACTTCTGAACCCGACTCCACGCGAGGAAACCACGAGCCAACAAAACCCAGATCATCAGAGACAGTCAGTCCCACTGTTCCTGGATCCTGGTCCTCCGTCACAGAGCTGATGTGAGAGAGTAAACTGACTCTCAGCAGCTCATCAGCTCACAGCAGAGACCGACAAGCTGCCTCAGTATTCATTAACATGCTGTTTAGTTGCGAGGTGACATATGGAGGACCAGGACCGACCGCTCGGCCGACGGAGCGTCACTCGCAGCGAGAACAACTTCCTATTGTTGATGCGACTGAACAAAGAGATCAGGGAGGATCTCTGCTCTCCCACATGTCACCCTGATCACTGAGGTGGTTCCGTTATTGATCACTGAAGCCTCCATTGTGTTAAACTCCATCAGTTGTAAGATGGATTTCCTTGTTTCCAGGCCGATGTTACTTTCACCTAATTTCAACGAGAGATAATCAATCACAGTGAGTTTATTCATCTTTAGCTTTTTCATTCTCAGAGTTACATTATCTGTGTGTTTGTGTACTTATGGCAGCTGTTTCCAAATGTTAAAATGGTTCTTATTTATTTAACTAATTTAGTTCCAGGAACTCGTCCCCAAAGCTGGTGAAGAACCCTGGAAACCAAAGCCGAGCCGAGACAACGGACTCATGTTACGTTTGTTTAGTTCCTGCAGTGGAAACCAGTTGTATAAACAGGACTGGAATATAATCTCTCAATTCAAATATCTTGTTTTGTCCAACTGACTGTTAAAACTCACAGATATTCAATTAATCATTCAAAACACAGAAAAGCTGCAAATCGTCACCTCTGAAAAGCAGGAACCAGAAGATGTTGGACATTTTATCTTGATAAATAAAATGGTTTCAGATGAATGAAACTATTTGAGCTCTACAGTTTATCCAGGAGTCTGAGTTTGAACTCCTCTGCGTTGAGCTTCAGGTTTCCTCTCATCATTTACTTCTTCTGGAGTCCAAACATTAGTGTGTTCATTTCCACACAGCAGAGCAGCAACACCAGTGACGTGACTGTGGGCTTCCAACTATAAGCAGACACACAGGCGAGCAGTGTTCGAGCGGCCGGGCGTTTCCCCGCCGCCGCCACATCGCCACCTGAGCCGCTCACCTTACAACACAAACAACCAGGTGGTAAGCAGAGGAGGAAACTCCAGAGGCAGCCGAGAGGTGACGGGCGGTTAGTAGGGCAGGAAAACAAACACGCTTCAGGATGTGTTTACAGATTTACCTACTTTACATTCCTCAACACAACACAGAACCTCCTGCTGTCTGATTGGCCAGCAGATTAACCACCTTTCAGTCAGAGCTCCAGGTGAAACTAAAACAAACGTATGTGGTTTGATCCGTTTCTCATGTTTTGGGCCCATCTCAATGATATAGTAGACAAATGGTATATAAAGGGAATGTTGAAGTGTCCACATACTTTTGGCCACAACACACAATAAAACCCATGTGTGTGTGCGTGTGTGTGTTGGGGCTTCAGGTCTTGAACCGTCCCCCCCTGGAGGTTTTTGGGGCTCTGCAGGACTCCACTTAGCATTTAATGTGTCAGCCACACACACACAAACAAACACACAATACACACACACACACACACACACACACACACACACACACACACACACACACACACACACACACACACACACACACACACACACACACACACAGGGGCCTGCTGGGGGTTATTTAACAGGGTAGAGACCCAGCTGCTGGATTTCATGCTCAGTTAAATTTGGGGAAACAGAGTGAAGCAGCTCTGTGGAGTTTACATGAGAACAGTTCATACAATAAGCTGCCTGAAAAAGGCTAAAACTGCTGCTAGCATCCTGCTGAGACTGATCTGCTCTTACAGTCTAACCAGCTAAACATGTACAGTTTGTCCTGAGGGGGGCGCTACAGGAAAGATCACAGTCATTAAAATCTAAAGGGTTCATCCTCTGTGGAACAGGACAGACAAGAGTACGATCCACTTCCTCACCTTCACTCAGCAGAAAAACGACGTGTCGCCATGGAGACGGCAGATCTCCATCCTACAAAAGGTTTAATCCCAGCTGCTGATCCTCCTGATCGACCCGTGACGCTGATAATCAGACATACATTACAGACAGGGTTCGTACAGCTTTTTAAGAGTACAATTCAAGCACTTTCAAGGTACCTAAACCATAAATGTCCAGACTCTCTTAGTCTTTGTTACTATAGATTCCAGGAGACAACAAACGACGGGATCGTTTCATTCCAAACATTAAAAGACGTTTGGTTTCCATGACTGACTGTGTCGATGATGAAACACCAACTTATGTTGAAAATCAAGCATTTTTTAAGGAGAATATTAAAATTCAAGCACATTCCTAACCTTAACAGGTAAAATTAAGCATTTTCCAAACTTTCAAGACTTTGTACGAACCCTGTACAGAGTTTGTCCACCAGAGGGCGCAGGCGAGTTGATTTTTCCCTGTAAAATGTTGCAATCAGGTTGTATCTGGGTCACGGTTCTTTAAGAACCACGTGTGAGGGATCGAATCAGCCGATATATCAGAATCAGACTTTAACATCAGTCACAAAGATCCAGTTTGGATTTTGTGAGTCAACAGCTCAGCTCCATCAGGCAGCAGGTTAACAAGCTCAATTACAACCTAACAGCTTATTTGCAGGTGGTGACAGAGACTCAGGCTGAATGGGAACTCAAAAAGGCGATCGCTGTCCACAAATAAGAGTTCAAAACCCGGCAGGAAGCGTCTCTTTACAGCAGCGAGCTCAGTCGGCCGTCCTGCACCTGGAAGCTGAAGGAGAACATCATCTCCCTGCTCAGGTTACGTGACCAGCTTCAGACCAACAGACAAAACACAGCAGCAAGGATCTATCTTCTACAGACATGTTACCACTGAAGTCCTGAAGTGAGTGAAGACAGGATCTGATGGTCCAACCACTCTGCACTCACATTACAGAAGCAGGAATATTATCAGAGGGTGAAGACCAGCTGTTCAGCACCACCGACTCAGATCATGACATGAACAATAAACTCACATAACATTATACAGACACAGAGAGACTATAAAACTATCACCGAGTCAGATAAGGTCCCTGTAAACACACTGCACAAACGCTCTCTGCCCATATATGAAGACTAAAAGCAACATGGTGATTTGATGAAACAGTTTTCAGGGACAGTGAAGGCAACACCTGTCCAAACAGCAGAGACAGCAGACTCACCTGCAGTCCTGCATCTCGTCGATTTGGGAGTTTCAGTGTTTCTCTGTGCAGCGTTCACTTGTTGTGTTGAATCCGTGTGTTTGAGTCTCGTGTTTCCCGTCCTGACAGCAGGAGGGCGGGGTCCTGCAGCTGGACCAGGACCAGGACCAGAAACAGGAGGAGGAGGATTTCTTACAACTCTGAGGTACTTTACTTGAGTATTTCATTTTCATGCTACTTTATACTTTGACTCACTTCGTTTCTGAAGGAAATATTTGACTTTTCACGTCACTATTCTTTTATTTAACATCTTAAGTTAACAGTTATTTTGCAGGTTGAGATTTTACATTCAAAACACATGACTTTATACAATATGATGCTTTGTTCTGTGCACATCATCTGGTTATCAAGTATTTTAGTATTTTAACCATTTTAATTGTCTTGTTTTCTTTTTTTAAAGTATTTTATATCTGCCGTCCTGTGAGACTGTTCCAGCCTTTTCAATGCAAATGAACAAACTGTAACTTATTTCCAGGACGTTTTGTAACGAAGCTGATTGAAGTTTTTGTTTTTAGGACTCAGTCATGTATATATAATATATATAATAAAACACCAACAAAGAAGCCTTTTCCTGAATGAGCACTTTTACTTTTACTTCAGTGCAGGACTTGTACTTGTAATGAAGTATTTTTATAATGTGTTTTTACTAGTTTTACTAGTTTAAAGTGTCTCCGGAGACTCAGACACTGCCCTCTGTGGACAGACTGTCCTTCTGGACCAAATCAATAATAATAATAATCAATATAATTATTACTAATAAGTTGCTTCTACTCCAACAGTTTCCTTAAAGTCTCATACAGCCCACTGCTGCCCCCTGCCTGCTGCAGCTGGCTATTACAACAGCCACTTTATTGGAATATAACATAATTATATAACATATACAGGAGATACGAGGAACGTAAAGCTCAGTCGCATTAAAACAGAAACGTGCCAATGAGCAGACACCTGTTTCCCTGCAGTATGGAGGAAAAGAAAGAATCAATCAATAAAACAAACTGTCATTATATTATTATTATTTCCCCCTGCTATCTGAAAACACCAGAAAAAAAAATATTTGCACAATAAAAATGCAAAAGTGAAAATTAATTTCTGGCCCCAGAGATAGTTATACTACCCCTGTGGTAGTGTAATTATAATATCAGTGATTATACTTTCCACCTTAATATTAACCCAGTAAATATTCGTCATTCATTTATTATTGAACATTTTAAAAAGAAAAAAGAGGAAGTTAATAATAATAATAATAATACTGTCTATTTTCACTATAATTACAGCAAATTTGTTATTTAATGGGAAATTATTGGAAACTGAAATAAAGAAAAATAAAAAATACAAAACTACTGAAGCAAGATTATTATTATTATTATTATTATTATTATTATTAATATTATTGGCAAATGCTACTTCATACTGGCTCATTGATTAATAATGAAAAGAATCATTAGTCTTCCTTAAGATCACGTCTGCAGCGTGACGTTTGAAACCAGCACAGCTGACGCTCTTCATCGGCTGCTTCAGGGATTCGAACCGGCGACCTTCAGGACGACAGGAAGTAACTCCCCAACTTACACATGGTGACATTTTATTGATCACAGCATCAGAAACACAAAATACAAAACAGTGAAATATTTTACAGCTAATGTCAGGACACGATGATGAAACATTCAGAGGCACCACTGTGTGTCATATGCCTCTTCTTCATCGCTCCTCTTCATCACGCCTCGAACACAAATAAAGCTAAAAACGTCCCCGTCGAACTGTCGCCATCCTCACTATGTCGTCATCATGAGTTCATGTCTCAGCAGACGACTGGAGGATCAGCTTCCGTCAGAAACTTGATTTAATTGATGAAAATGAAAAATGTAGTGTTTTTACATTTTAATGCCAAAACGCTTTATTTGCCTTCAGACGGATGATTTTGGTTTTTATCAGCAGAGTTATGATTGAAATCTCTCTCCAGTCACGTGTGCAGGAACTGTTGTGTATTTGACGCTTGGTGCGACCTGTTGGTACCTGCAGATGATCTAATCCTGCTTCTTGTCATATTTCCAGGTTCCTGTCTGAACCTCGAGGACAGCGGGCACCTCCAGGTGGCCGTCTGGTGGCTACACGCTCTGCACGGCGCTCTGCACGGCGCTCTGCCTGGCGCTCTGCACGGCGCTCTGCCTGGCGCTCTGCACGGCGCTCTGCCTGGCGCTCTGCACGGCGCTCTGCACGGCGCTCTGCACACCTGAAGACTCTGCAGCAGCACAATGAGACAAAACAATCAAAATAAAACTACAGACTGCAGCTATGTCAGCCCACACACAACAAGACACGCCATCATACAGGTGTTTGCTGTGTGGTCATGTGGTTTCAGGCCAATCAGATTCTGCACAGAGGGGTAGAGAGCAGGTCTGTGTTACAGTCCAGGTGTTTGGTTCAGTTACCTGCGTGCAGCGTGCTCGTCCTGACCCGGCTCTCCTCCAGCGGTAGAAAGAAGCCGCTTCTCTCTCTGGGGTCAGAGGTTGCGGTGTCTCCTGACCCCACCTCACAGGTCACCACCATGATGGGACCCCTCCCCGCCTTCAGGTGGACCTGGATGCTGTCCTGCGTCAACACACACACAGAGACGTGATCACAGTTACAGGAAACGAGATCTTTCAATATATTGATAAGTCTGTTTTCTAATTAGAGCTGCTGATGATCTAATGATTATTGTCGTTATCTGATTAACTGATCACATCTTGATTTCAGGAAAATTTCATTTCATTTTCCATTTGAAAACTATTAGTAGCAAGCAAAGGTTCAGCTCTGTTGTCTTTATAGGACAGCAGCTGTAGCTCGTCCACATGAGTGAACACAAAACAATGAAATAGAACAACGTATATAAAAATAGCACTGAAGGAAGAAATAAAAAGGAAAACTTTACATTTACGAGGAGGATATATAGTTACGTAAATATGAACAATATGTGCAGTTGTACAGATTTGTTTTCTATGCGAGTAATAAGAAATGTGGGTTTATTTTTTACACAGTTAGTAAAGCTCATGAACATCTGGTGCATCTCCGTCCCCGGAGTCATCTGGGCTCAACAGTGTCAGTAATCAGCTTTTTCTGTCTTTATGGTGAGTTGATTTATCACAGAAGAGTAAAGACGAAATAAAACTGGATTCCTGAGGTCAGCCTGTCTACCTGCCTGTCTACCTGTCCGTCTGTCCGTCTGTCCGTCTGCCTGTCAGCCTGCCTGCCTGCCTGCCTGCCTGCCTGCCTGCCTGTCTGGTCTGCCTACCTCTGTGGGAGCAGGAATCTCCAGCTTGGTCTCCTCCGGAGCTTTCACAGCGATCACAGTCTTCTCCTGGAAGGCTCGGAGCCGGCTGACGTCCTCGTGGGTCACGTAGGCCGACGTAGAGAAAGTTAAAGAAAACCTGATTCACTTTTCTAGAAAGATTCACAACTACGGATTTTATTCACTTCCTTGTTTTATAAAATACTTTTAGGCATCCTGGCTCTACCTGTTTCTGCTGCCTTGTTTTACTTCAACATACTTTATGGTAAAGCAGCATATTCTTATCTAATTTAAAGTCTTTTATTTTGGTGACTCCATGTTGTCATTGGTTTTAACTCTTTAAAAAACAAATCATGTTGGGATATATTTTTACTGCAGCTCCCAGCAGCCGTTCTGTAAATCCATTACAGTGAGGATCAGGTCTGAGTTCATCTGTCATCAGGTCTGGGGAGACCTCAGGACCCCCAGGAGGAGCTGGAGGACCCGTCTGAGGAGAGGAACATGTGGTCTACTTTCTAAAGGAGAGGACCGCCTCAGCTACCAGGAGCAGTGCTGCTGGTGACCTCTGACCCGGTGTAAAAGGATATGCGGAGTTGTCCTCGTCGTCGGTCATGTCGAAGAGCTGCTGGGCGCAGCTCTTGATGAGGACGTCCAGCGCGTCCTCCACCAGCTTCAGGTTCTTCAGCTCCCTCTGGAACCTCCGCTGGTTCTTCCACAGGAAGCTGGAGATCGGACTCCTTCCTCTGCACAGAACAGACAGAGAGCAGCTTTACTACGACGCACAGGAGCAACAATCCCTGTAGCTGAGTCGTCTTATTAAAAAGACCAGATCTGTTTTTATGTTTGAGCTCATTTACTACAAAACAAAAAACAGATTCTGTATATGTGATGTTGCTGAGAGCTGACTTTCATACAAACGAAGTGAAAACAAGCCGCCTGGAAGAAAGTAAAAACTGGTGAATGGTTTGTTGGATCAGTAATATTAATAAAGACAGCTGGAAACAGTATCGACTGGAGCTCTGGAGCACTTTTTTAAAACATAGAGAGAAAACTTTGAACTAACATGTAATTCATTTTAAAAAAACAGTAATAAACTCAGTAAGACTGCTTGTATTCTGACTGTTTGATCACGTTGTCAGATTGAATCCATCCACACAAATGCAGTAACAAGAGTTGCCCTGCAGATGTCGCCATTTAACCGACTACAAACCATCATTAAACACAACTGCTCTTGTTACTTCAGGAGAGCCTCGTTTCCCCGTCACTCATTTAGACTCTTCCTGGGGTCCATATACAAATATACATAGTGCCAGTATAAACCAACAAGCTCTGGAAAATGCTCAGCAGACATGTAAAATATAAGCAATTTAATTTATAGTTAATTGGCTTTAACATCACTGTATTTGTACAGTAAGTTACAAAGTGCTTTGCTTCGATCAATATACAGAAATAGGGACTAATGCAGAACGTCTCACAAAATATAAAAGGAAGCATGCACAGTGAATGAGACGTCCTCTTGTCATGACTCACGTCCACTTGACTCTGTTGGCCGACTCCCTCTGGACGAGGTTGATGCCGTCCAGGATGTTGGTGATGTCGCAGACTCGCTGTTTGCGGGTCTGCAGGCTGGCGGCCACCTGCCGGAGGTCCAGCAAGCCGTCCGGAGCCGCCAGCAGCAGCTCCAGGAAACGCTGAGTCAGCAGCCCCAGGGACACGTCTGAACACAACACCACACATAACTCGCTTTAATCAGCAGGTTTCAAAGTCTGACACTGTGGACAAAATCAAGACGGCTGCGCTGTGAGCTACAACCTGAGCCCCGTTTTTAGCCTTTATTTTGTTTACATTTTTGCAAATTTGCCTCCATTAAAAGTATGCTGAATTAGCAGTTAGCATCTCCTGTTTGCAGTGTACCCATGGATGTACAGACAGCTATCACTGGATTACTGTGATACTGAAGAAAACTTAAAAACATGATGATTCTCAGGCAAGTTCTGTTATGAGGAGTGTCTTTTTTCTCTCTGATTTCTAAGTGGATTTCTGGATGTTTCTTCAGGATGACATCAGAGATATATATATATATATATATATATATATCTCCTGTAGGTGTAGGTCACACTGAATCTAAACATATGTGTTTCATGTCTGTGTGTTCAGATTTGATTGAGTTATGACTCAGAGAAAGAGTGTGATTTCTGACTCAGATTCCCCTCACAGTGTCTCTCCCTCTTCACAGTTTGAAAGCTCTGACTTGATGAAAGCAGCACCCACCCTGTCTGCTAACTTTCCTGGACTGGATCGAAGGTTTCTTCTGTCGCAGCGTAACACTGGAAAGAAAAAGACAACTAAATATCTAAAGCATCAGTTTCATGTGTGAATTCTGCCAAACTAAAACTCCACAACACCTGGAAAATATGACAAAAAATATAAAACAATCTAAAGAAAACTAAAGTAATGTAAAAGCCTTTTTACAAATTCAACATAAAATATTAAAACCAGGAGCAGAGTTGTTTGTTACCTGGTCTTCTCAGGCTCTGGAGGGTTTTCTAAACCTGCACCTGGGTCCTGGAAAACACAGAAATCAGAACAAGTAAAAACTACTGCTCTCTGATCACCTGTACTGTTTCCATGCAGCTAAATTCACCATGTAGTTGTTCTCATTTACATATTTTGTCTGTTTCTGTATGAAATATTCACTTTAACAGCGGCTCATAAACACTGCATGTAAACCAGCAGTCATTCTAAAGCTGTTGTTGCACTAAATAATAAAATCCTTCTTTTATAATCACACCGTCATCTGACAAACCAACATGAATCCACGTTCATGAACGCAACATCAAGAGATCACAGAGAAGGTTAGAGGAGACAAAGTTCTTCTTAAAGCTGCTATAATGATAAGGATGTTTTATATTAACAGTGTATGAACTGTGGTGGTGTCTCTGCTGGTGATGAAGCTACAGAGAATAGAGTCCTAAAACCCTGAAGTGAGTTAGCATGTTAGCATGTTAGCTCCTCCTGTTCCCTCGTCTGGAAGTCAGTGGGTTTCTTGAATGGGTTTTTGGTTCGATGTCTGAAATAAGGTCTGTGGTTAACACAAGCGCTTTGTTCTGCAACATAAACCCTGTCAGTAAATACTCCACTGGTGAGTTTTGAAGCTTTTGCGTGTCTTAAAAAAGGCGGTTGCTAACAAGTGTCTAAATGAGACTACAGAGGTTGTCGGGGACATTAAACGTCATCACGCCGAACACAGAAACTCATCTACTCACTCGTCCGCCTTTACAGCCTCGTTGGGTTTATACTGCAAACTGTTCTAACTCAAACTTTCCCAAAGGCTTTTGTAGAAGAGGTCAGCGCTGGAAGCTCAGTGGTGGAGACGCTGAAGTCATGTGACCGCGGTGTAGCTGGTTTATAGCCTAACGTTAGCTTGTTACTTCTGCAGATTGACTTTACGCTCCCATTGGCTTCTTGTGGAGGGAACCAGGGCGATGCTAACTTCTGGGTTAGACTACAAAAATACATCATCATCCCTGCAGCACCGTCTTCACTGTTCTGGTTCCCTCTCAATAATGACTGAAAATATACAGAGACCAGTAACATACACCCTGTAAATCACATAAGATAAACAGAGCAGACCTGCTGCAGTGGATCCGCTGCAAGAGGAGCATCTTCTTCATCGTCCTCGCAGCCTCTGGTGGCCCAATGCTCCTCTTCCTCGGAGGACTCAGCTCCCCAGGGGCTGATTAGGCCCAGCGGCCCGTCCAGGTAAGGGGGCATGATGGGAATGGCGTCGCTGGTGACCCCATTGGTGGAGACGTCCTCCGGCAGGAAGTGGTCTTCGCAGATGAAATGCTGCTCCGTCCAGTCCTGCTTGTCTGTCTCTCTCAGCGCTGCCAGCCAGACCTGAACAGAGTCAGCAGCTGCAGTCAGCTCCATTATCAATTCATTTGGTGATTGATGGGTTGACCTTTCAGTTTATAACATGTCAGAAAATAGTGAGAATTCCTGGTTGTTTTGTCCAACTGTCCAAAATATTCAGTTTACTGTCTGAAAGCATCACATCCTCACTGGATTCACTGGAACCAGCAAACGTTTTAATTAACAATTAATTTAATGATTATTCGAATAAATAGTCGTCGATTCATTTTCTGTCAGTCGACTAATGATTAATCACCGCAGCTCTACGTTTAATTTAAATACAGACTGGTCCAGGCCAGGTTAGCCCCGCAGTCCCGGATGGTTCCCATAGAAAAGCTCAGGGAAGCCGGACTTTACCGGAGGCGGGGTAGTTAAACAGATGTGCAATTGGTAAACCAACCAGTTAGTCTTCATCCCTGAAGTCTTGTCTCTTGTAAAGTTGAAATATACAGTTTGAAAACACTTCTAATAAAGTATAAACCTCACCTTTGTCCGAGTCTGTTTTCGAGCGTCTTCTGCTCGAAAACAAACTTCGACAAGCGACACAAAGGTGAGATTTCTGCTTTTAATGAAAGTGTTTTCAAACAATATTTTTTACTTTTGCGAGAGAAAAGCCTTTAAAGATGAGTATTTAGTGGTTGGTTTGGAAACTATACGTCATTAACCGGCCCACCTCCGTTAAGGTGCAGCAGACAACCGCTTCCCGGAGCTTCTCTATGGGAACCATCCGGGACCGTCTCCCGGAAGAGGCTCGGCTGAAACACGCCGATAGCCAGTGTCACGTTAGTCCTTCTGGGCAGTTATTATATTAGCACCGTTAGCCGGTAGAAAGACCGACCTCCTGGTATTAAACTACCCAGATAACAGTGTCTCAGCTCCGGTTAGTGTCATAGGTCCGTACCTTGACTCGAGCCGGGTCTTTGGGGAAGTTGAAGAACCTCTTCGGTTGTCGGTTGAAGATCCCCCGGTTAACGTTCATGCGATTCGGACACCCAGAGACAACACACTTCCCCATGCTAACCGTGTCTTCTCCGTCCAGACAGAAGCAGCCCGGTCTAACGGCACATCCGAGCCCCGTTTATAACCGTTAAAGATCCAGACGCACCGCAGAGCGTGCGGTTTGTTTACGTCGCGCTTCACGCGGGTTTCACACCCGGAAATAGGTGTTTGTGACCCGGATGTAGCTTACACCAAAAGATGTTTTGTTTTCCAAATAACCGTCTTGCAAAGTATTTACAAAATAATATTTAGGAGATTTACTGAAGTCAAAGTAGCAAACCCACAATGTAAAAATACTGTATTCAAAATCTTATTTAACAGTAAAAATACACAATTATCAGCACTTAAAAGTATCGAAAGTAAAAGTACACTGTGTAGAAAAACGTCCCTTATGAGTGTTATATTTCTATATATTATATTAATGGACTGTCAATACCAATGCATGAATTTTTAAGCAGCGATTAAATGTTGTAGCTCGAGGAGGAGCTACAGTGTATGAACTGCTTTATATACTGTTGGTAGTTTAACAGGTTACAATAAAACCTTTTTTATAAGTTCATGTTTTTAAGGAGAAATCAACAAAGAAGATGTTACTTGGCATAAATACTTAAGTACCTCAAAGCTATACACACATATAGTCACATAACCTCTGTTAAACTTATGTCAAATAATGTTTCTGATACAGTAGTTTTAAAAGTGATTATTTTCAATGTACTCTTGTATGTGGTATGTGATAAGATAAATGGTTAGGAAGGAAGTGATTAATCTGACGACAGAAACTGTAAATATTTAGAGACAAAGTCAGTTTATCACCACCCTGGGTCTAATCTTAGAGTCATAAATAAGATTTCTGATATGTGTCTATAACAAACAAAGCTACTAATGAGGTAGAAACTCCAGAGACACCTGTGGTATAAAGAACAACTTCATTCAGCATACATATGAGGTGTTTTAGTGGCAAACACTGAATGTAAACACAACTTTAACAAGTAATAATATTAATTAATAATGAATTAAAATGTTGTTTTCAGCTTTGTGACGATGCATTTTCCAGCTAACCCAAGTTTAAAAAAATAAAAATAAATGTATTCTTCATTTAGCCAGGAAGGTCCCGCTGAGATACAAGATCTCTTTCAGGGAGTCCTGGTCGAGACGGCAGCACAAGCAGCTTCACATAAAAAAACTACTTCACATGTTAGAACACAGACAGACCATAAAAACAGCACAAAGGAAACAGTAAAAGAAGAGAGGTATACAGGCCATACCAGCGATCAACACATTCCACCTCAAGTCGAGGTTTCCTTCAGGGCAGTTTGTAAAAGACCTTTAAAAGATATTCAAAGAAGGGAGTGCTTCTAAGGTCATGGTGGTCTGCAGCTCAGCCTATGCCCTGGGTGCATAAAAGGAGAAAGCAGTTTTACCTGCAGCCTGAGGACATTTAAAAGAATCCCATTAGTAGATCTCGTGCTACAGTTGCTGGTATGATAGGATAACAGGCTGGAGGTATGAGTAGGTAGTTTACCTAACAACGTCTTGCCAATAAATAGCAACATGTGCATTCTTCTCCTACAGATTCATATAACATGCAATGGGGAGTGTGTGAGCGAAATTCAGCATGATACGCAGGATAGTTTCATCCTTCAGTTTATCAGAAAATATTCAAAATCACCACATTTGGAGATACATGATTTCACTGGACAGGAAGGGGATGAAGTAAAAAGTAGTGTGACATGTAGTGGAGTAGAAATATAAAGAAGCATAAAATGGAAATACTCAAGTACAAGTCCCTTGAATTTGTACTTAAGTACAGTCCTTGAGTAAATGTTAGTTACATTCCACTGCTGTATAAATGTAAATCCAATGTGGAGAAGAGAAGTAGCAATGCACCAGCAAAGGTAAGAAATAAGACTGCAAGCTAGCAAACGTGGATGTAAACACATCGTTGCAGTTTGGTCAGAAACACTGAATGTAAATAAAACTTTTTTGTTATCAAGAAAACGCCACAAGATAACTTTAAAATGACTGTCACTGTGATAACTTTCCAGAGTTGTAAAATCCTGTCTGATAGCATTAGAAACTGCAGACTCATGGAACTATTACTCAAACCGGCCTTCCTGGATTATATTTCATCCTCAATAACTTAAGCGGCTAGAATCAATGTTTTCAGTCGACTCTGCAGTTCCACTCAGCCCTACACAATGTTTCTGTCTTTTAGCATAATGCTTTGCTTTTCAGGCCCACAACTTTACTGTTTTCAGCAAGGAAACCCCACTATACACCACCTGCCCAGCAGCAAACAGCAGACAGACACAGTTAAGAGCCAGATATTTCCCTCAGATGTTAGTGGAGACCAAACCACAGCTAAAAGAGAGTGAATATTGGATTTAACATTCGCTCATGTCAGCATTGTGTTTACAGCTTGTTTTTAAAAACAATACTGTTTTCTGTCTGAAAGCCCTGTTAGCAGCTGTTTTCAGTCAGCACTGTGAGACTCTCCCTCCTACAGCTCACACAGAGATACTGAGGAGTCCAGCTCAAACCAAAACCTAAACCCAGGATAAAGAGGTTCAGTGAATGTGGTGTTGAATGTGTGGAGGTGGATCAGAGTGTCAGAGGAGACTCTGTAGAAGGACAGAGAGCCAGCAGGACAGTCCACATACACTGCTACTCTGTTAGAGATGGAAGCCCGAGGGAGAGGGATGACTGTTTCACTGATATCGTGACACACAGAGTAACGATCATTGGAGCAGAACAGACTCCAGGACTGATCATTCCCTCCAAACCAGCAGTCAGCACTGTATCCTTTCCTTTCAATCCCTCTGTATGTCACAGCAATGTGAACATGTCCTTTCACGTCCACCTCCCAGTAACAGCAACCAGTCAGACCATTTGAACACAGCAGCTGACAGTAGTCCTCAAACCTCTCTGGATGATCAGGATATGGTTGCTTCTCTCTCACTGCGTGTGTTATTGTGTGTTATAAGTGTTATTATGACACATTTTCTTAGCCATATATATTCATTGGATTTAAAATATCCTGTTCCTAAACTGCTGTCCTCATAGCTAACTTGGTCTTGGGGAGGTGTAGCCATCTGTCTTCTCTGATACACATTAGAGCTGAAACAATTAATCGATTGATCAATTAGTTGATCAACAGAAAAATAATCAGCAACTATTTTTATAATTGATTAATAATTTCAGACATTTTTTAAGCAAAAATGATACTTATATTAACTTACGACAGTGAAAAGTCCTGGCCACAAAATTATTATTTTATGAGCTACTTGATCCAAATATTAAAGGCCCTGTTTCAAAACTATATTGATCTGATATGAATGAAAGTTTAACCGGAGAATGTGACTCCTTAAATTTAATGTTGGCCTGTCATCAAGTTACTCACAGAATTAATGTTAAGTAGCGACAGCTGATATGACCTGGCACCAGAAACGTCTCCCATATAAACTGGTGATAGCGACTGTCAGCAACAGCTAAAAATAATAAGCTGCTAACTGAATGTTTTGTACAATGCTGCTCTTTGCTATTGAGAGAGAGAGAGAAGTAACAGATTCATTAGTCTCAGAGTTTAGTGAATGTATTTTAACCTTGGTGTCTCAACCCAGAGTCAGTCCAGTCAAACTTCACTCGCCTATGCAGCGAAATGCTGCACTGTCAGCTGTTGTAAAGGAGAGCAGGACTGCAGCACTAGCAGGCCGAGGTGGACAAAATAAAGCAAAGTTCAGTAAAGAAAGGACCGGAATTTGTTTGTTGTTGATTTATTTTAGCCGATACTGATCCATTAAAATATGCCTGGATTGGCCCCAATACTGATCCTTAAGATCGGCTCGGGACATCTCCAGTTTGAAGTGTTGGTTGGACAAAACAAGCAATTTGATGACATCACCTTGGGATTTATGAAACTGCAATGGGAATTTTAAAAATCATTTCAGACATTTTATACACCAAGGGATTCATTGATTAATCAAGAAAGTAATTGGCAGATTTATTGATCATGAAAATAATCATTAGTTGCAGCACATAGAGTCAACAACTACTTCTTTTCATCATGTGTTTGTTGGAACTCAAGACCAAGCCAGAGGTACCACTACCAGGGATCCAATGCAAAATAGAATTTTAAAAAAAATTAAACCTGAACTTTATGTTTAAACCGAATGCTGTTGTTTTGTTTTTATGAATTAAACCAAATACACACTCACACTTCCATAGACCAGGTTTCAGCCACTGCTCTCCACTATGGTCCACCCTGGATTAAGAAACACAGTCAGATCACCATATTATCTTTGATTACGTATGTAGTAGCATTTAATAACCTTCTCTCTGAATAATTTCAGCGAGATCATTCAGAGAGACTCATGTTTCTATCCAACATGAGTCCAAACTCTTGTTGCTCTTGTTGTCTGTCCATACCTGAGAGTGTCCAGTCTCCAGTGTGGATCCTCCAGTCCAGCAGACAGCAGCTTCACTCCTGACTCTCCTGGATGATTGTAGCTTAGGTCCAGCTCTCTCAGATGGGAGGGGTTGGACTTCAGAGCTGAGGCCAGAGAAGCACAGCCTTCCTCTGTGATCAGACAGCCTGACAGCCTGCAAAGAGAGAGAGAAAGAGAGAGAGAGACCTAATTAGTTCTACGTTTGTAAAACGTTTTGTACTTTTTAGACTTTTTCTGCTTTTGGGAAAAGAGCTAAGCTGTCAGTGTATAATATCTGAATAAAACTGGTTTTATATTAAACTTTCTAATTAGTTCTACTTTGAAATGAGCCACAACACAATGGTATCAGAAACAGATACTGTCACTATCAGATTTCATTAGCTGTTTTTCATCTTTATTTAGTTACTTTCAAAACACACTAACATTTCCAGTAGACGATGTAAAGCCTCTCAGAAAAAAAAGACAAAAAATGAAAAATGAATAAGTAATATACATGTACCAGGGACTTTGCTGCAAAGCACTTGCACCAAAACATCTCTAAAACTTTTGGAAGCAAGAAAATGGTATGATGTTAGGTATAAATGAATGTAAAGCAGCATTTAAAATGACATTTCTTTAGGAAATAGTTGTATCCTCACCTAAGAGTTTCCAGTGTACAGTATGGACTCTCCAGTCCAGCAGACAGCAACTTTACGCATGAATCCTGCAGGTCATTGTTACTCAGGTCCAACTCCCTCAAACTTGAGTAATGGGAGCTGAGAACCGAGGCCAGACCGCCACAGCTTCTCCATGACAAGTTACAGTCACTCAGGCTGTGGAAGAAATAAGGTATTTTTACACCAAATATGACATCTTTGCAAAAAACTCTCTCCAGGTGCAGCCGAGGTGTGAAGATTGTGGAATGGTGGCCTCAGGATTGCATCTCTGCTTTTTGCAGATGAGATGGTTTTGCTGGCTTCATCAAACCACTTTGCAGCTGAGTGTGAAGTGGTGGGGATAAGGGTCAGCAACTCAAATTCTGAGGCCATAGTACTCTGGTGGAAAACTGTATTCAGGCTGGGAGTACCCTAAGTGAAGAGTTTTAAGTTTCTTCTTATTCACGAGTGAAGGTAAGACTTTCAAAATCTCAGAGTTGCTGTGCTGCTCAAACCACAAGACATACACAAATATTTTTTGACAAAACTCCAAACCTGTAGGTATAGAGAGAGTTAGATGGTCAAACCCCCCCCCCACCCCCCCCACCCCCCCACCCCCACCCAGCACGACCATTGCGCTTATCTGCCTCTAGCAGTCCCATCACTCAGAGGACCCTGTGGTCACTCATCTTGGTCAAGGCTCTTGTTTGTGGAATGAGCTTCCAACTGAAGTCAGGACAGTAGAGTCACCGCCCATCCCCGCAGGCTAAACCCCCCACTTTTTCAGATTACATCTCAACAACGCTTGCTAGCACTTACTTCTCTCATTTCTTTACAAAAATAAAACACTAAGAAGAGACGTTTTTGTCGAAACTGATGCCTGTTTGGCACAACATCTTAGTGTGTAAAAAAAAAAAAGCTCCTGGCCCCAGTCACAGAGCACAGGACAAGATACAGTCAGAGGTTTTAATTTGTTATGTGTCCTAAGCTTTTACTTTTTCTGCACTTTTTTGTGAAATCTTTTCTTCATCTTTTATGAAAGATTTCACAACGTGAAACTATACTGTCTATAAAAATGCAACCAAACACTGTGCTGTAGGCAAAAAGGTGTGTCAAGCAACAGCCAGTGCAGTAACGTGTTTTGCATTCTTGAGGGATATTGGACATTGTCCATAAAATATAAAACATATTTTATAATGTATACAGGTATGTACAATATCCACCTACATAGCTTTATTGGAGGCTTTGACCACCGGCAGCAGCCTCAGAAGAGCCTCCTCTGAAGCAGAGTATTTCTTCAGGTCAAACACATCCAGATCTTTTTCTGATGGCAGCAAGATGAAGACCAGAGCTGACCACTGAGCAGGAGAGAGTTTATCTGTGGAGAGACTTCCTGAACTCAGGTACTGTTGGATCTCCAAAACTAGAGAATGGTCCTTCAGCTCATTCAAACAGTGGAACAGATTAATACTTCTCTCAGGAGAGGGATTGTTCCTGATCATCTTCTTGATGTATTCAACCGTTTTGTCTGTGGTTTGCCTGCTCTCTGAACTGGCTTCTGTCTTTGTCAGCAGGCCTTGGAGGAGAGTCTGACTGGACTCCAGTGAAAGACCCAGGACAAAGCGGAGGAACAAGTCCATGTGACCATTTGGACTCTGTAAGGCCTTGTCCACAGCAGCCTGGTGGAGATGTATTAGCTTAGTTTTTTTTCTAAATATTCTAGACCACTATGATGTTGATTGTGCATCTGACAGCAGATTGACACCAGAGTTGATGAATGTCAGGTGGACATGAAGAGCAGCCAGAAACTCCTGAAAACTCAGATGCACGAAGTAGAACACCTTGTCCTGGTACAGTCCTCTCTCCTCTTTAAAGATCTGTGTGAACACTCCTGAGTACACTGAGGCTGCTCTGATATTGATGCCACACTCTGTCAGGTCTGATTCATAGAAGATCAGGTTACCTTTCTGCAGCTGCTCAAAAGCCAGTTTTCCCAGAGACACAATCATCTCTCTGCTCTCTGGATTCCAGGTTGGATCTGTCTCGGCTCCGCCATGATACTTGATGCTCTCCAGCTTTGAGTGAACCACCAGGAAGTGGATGTACATCTCAGTCAGGGTCTTGGGCAGCTCTCCTCCCTCTCTGGTTTTCAACACATCCTCCAGAACTGTAGCAGTGATCCAGCAGAAGACTGGGATGTGGCACATGATGTGGAGGCTTCGTGATGTCTTGATGTGGGAGATGATCCTGCTGGGCTGCTCCTCATCTGTGAATCTCTTCCTGAAGTACTCCTCCTTCTGTGGGTCAGTGAACCCTCTGACCTCTGTCACCATGTCAACACACTCATCTGATTGGCTGCTGCAGGTCATGTGGTTATCCAGAGGTGAGCAGAGGGAGGCAGTTTCCCCCTGATGAGGTTTGTCAGCAGCACATCCACTGAGGTGGACTCTGTAACATCAGTCAGGATCTCATTGTTGTGGAAGTCCAGAGGAAGTCGGCACTCATCCAGACCGTCGAAGATGAACACAACCTGGAACCTCTTCAAACCTGCAGATTCCTGCTTCTTTGGTTTCAGTAAAGAAGTGATGAACAAGTTCCACCAAGCTGTACTTTTTCTCTTTCAGCACATTCAGCTCTCTGAAAGTGAATGGAAATGTGAACTGTATGTCCTGGTTGGCTTTGTCTTCAGCCCAGTCCAGAGTGAACTTCTGTGTTAAGACTGTTTTCCCAATGCCAGCCACTCCCTTTGTCATGACTGTTCTCATTGGTTGATCTCTTCCAGGTGAGGGTTTAAAGATGTCTTCTTGTCTGATGGTTGTTTCTGGTCTGTCTGGTTTCCTGGCTTCAATCTGTCTGACCTCATGTTCATCATTGACCTCTCCAGCGCCCCCCTCTGTGATGTAGAGCTCTGTGTAGATCTGATTCAGAAGGGTTGGGTGTCCTGCTTTAGCAATCCCCTCAAACACACACTTAAATTTCTCCTTCAGAGTAGACTTGAGTTTACACTGGCAGAGTGTAGCTAGAGTTTCTAAAAAACAACAACAAAAATCAATGAGTGGATACTACTGAAAATCTCATGAACATTAACTTTTAATAGTCCATAATACATTTCCTCCTTCATTAAATCTATTCAGGCCATCTGCTGTGAAGAAACACTTTATGACTGTGTTTTGGATCAATTCATTCATAGATTTGATGCAGATGTGTGCAGCATATTTACAGCAGCGTTAAGAAATATATAAAATATAAACTCCCCTGCTGCCCCCAATACCTATTTCTATTATGTTAAAGTCGTTAAAATCAGCCAGCTCCTCCGCCTTCATTTTTTTCAGGAAATTCAGTGTAATCTTCAGAAATGCCTCTCTGCTGCTCCTCTTCTGCTCTTCATCATCACCACCACCCACCACCTCCTCATCTTCAATTTGACTCTCTGAGCATTCTGGGTAATCTGGATTCAAAACCCTCTGGAACTTCTTCAGCTCGTTCTTCACAAAACTGACAATGTTCTCCTCAAGGAGCTGGAACAGAATAATATTTCATTACATTCTTTGGCAGCTTTTGTCCAAATCAACTTACAATAAGTAACAATAATTAATAAGTACAAGGAACAAGAGCTATATGTCATCAAAAATTATAAGTGCAACATTCTGTTTGGGGTGTTGAGGTGCAGTCTGAAATGGTGGGTTTTCAGCCTGAAAGATAGGCAGTGACTCTGCTGTCCTGACTGCAGTGGGATGTTCAGTCCATCACTGCGGGGCCAGAACAGAGAAGGGCCTTGACTGAGATGAGTGACCACAAGCTCCTTGGAGTGATACGGTGTCCAATCGTACAGAGACAGAGGAAAAGTGTAGGTTCTGACCATGGTTTGGAGGCAGGAAGGAGCAGTTTCTTTCACTGCTTTGGAGACCTTGCAGCACCATGAGTCTTGAACTGGATGTGAATAGCAGCAGGCAGCCAGTGTAAGACACGGAGAAGAGGAGTGGTGTGGGAGAACGTTGGGAGGTTGACCACCAGATGAGCAGCAACATTCTGGAGCTTTGCGGAGGTAGTTGCAGTAGTCCAGGCAGGAGATGATAAGTGTCTGGATGTGCACCTGGACTGCCTGTTTGCGAAAAAGACAGGTCTTCCTGATGTTGTACAGAAGAAATCTATAGAAGTGGGTGACCACTTCAGTGTTTGGTGAGAATGACAGTTCATCATCCAGGGCTACACCTAGGTTCCTTGCTGTCTGAGTTGGCAGAGGCACCAGGCCTGTATTGTCAAACATTGATGGATATGTCTTGATGTGGGCATCCTTTTCCCCTAAAGGAACACCAGCTCAGTCTTGTCCAGATTAAGCTTTAGGTGGTACCTTGACATCCACTCTGAGATATGTGCCAGGCAAGTCATGATTTGTGCCTCCACCTGTCAGAATGGGGTTAGAAAAGAATAGCTGGGTG
Source organism: Macquaria ambigua (assembly GCA_008360985.2). Classification (NCBI taxonomy): domain Eukaryota; kingdom Metazoa; phylum Chordata; class Actinopteri; order Centrarchiformes; family Percichthyidae; genus Macquaria; species Macquaria ambigua. The sequence continues at coordinate 54,000 of VMKM01001405.1, forward strand.
TCGTCAGCATAGCAGTAGTAGGAGAAGCCATTCGAGTGTATGATAGCACCAAGGGTCCTTATGTAGAGGGAGAAGAAGAGGGGTCCCAGGACTGAGCCTTGTGGAACTCATGTTGTCAGGCTGTGTGGTTCAGACACTGATTCTTTCCATGTTGCCTGGTAGATGTGACCCATCAGGTAAAATGCAAACAGAGAGAGTACAGAGCCTGAGACACCCAATGCAGTAACGGTGGAGAGGAGGATCTGGTGGTTCACTGTGTTGAACGCAGCAGACAGTTCGAGGAGTATGAGAACAGAGGACAGGCAGTTTGCTCTAGCAGTGTGGAGCACCTCTGTTACACCAGTGGCAATTGGACAGAAGAAAGGGGGATAGAATAAGACACACAGTAGTGATCTTAAACATGAAGTGGCAGTGACAGTGAGATCTGCAGTATAACAGTGTTGAGTGAAGACAAGGTCCAGTTGGTTACCAGCTTTGTGAGCATGGGGAGAACGGGATAGAGAAAGATCAAATGAAGAGAGGAGAGGAAGAACAAATTCTAACTTTTTTGTCTGGATGTTGTGGTCTCCGAGAAGAATGAGTACAGAGCCATTGTCACGGAAGTGTGAGACGACTGTGTCTAACTGCTCAAGGAACTGTGCTAATAGAAACATATTTAGAAAAACTCAAGATGAAGTCCAGGAATCCTGACCCTCCAGAAGTGCAGATGCACCCTGAGAGTGGTGTAAACCTGAGCTGAATTTGTAACCTGGAAATGTGCAGGCACCCACCCACACAATAATCAAGAGTCCAGATGCACCCAGCTAATATGCTAAGCTTCACTTTCAATATAAAGTAATGGAACACAACATCAGATCATTTGTCACAGACTGAAGGCCTGCTGGTCTAAAGAGTGCACCATGGAGACTGTGTGGACCAGAATGATTAGTCAGTGTTTAGTTTCTATGTGTTGTAGTTAGCAGTAGTAGCTGTGCTGGTACGTTTACAAACCAAAAATATGGAGTCCAGGTCTTTTTGAAGCTGCCGGACAGATTGATCATTGGAAACCACTGAGCTCTCGTGCTGAACTCTGTGGAGAAAATATGACATTTTAGAACATATAATGGCACACACACACACACACACACACACACACACACACACACAGCTTGTTACAGGTGTTGTTTTCTATGCCAATAAATACAGTAGAAAAACAACACAGTATGAAGCATTACATCAAGATGACAGAAATATCCTCATTAAACTCTTACTGTTGATCAGTAGACTGCTGTCCGTCCTCGAAGGTAATGAATCGACCAATAGACTGGTTACTCTTCATAGACACACAACTGAGTTCAGGTGCGTCTGGTCTTTGCTGTTGGATGCTAATAGAAACAACAAGTTAAAAAAAGAGAGAAAATTGAACAATTAGGATTGAGTGGATGATCATCATTCAAGTCAGTTATGATTACCAATCCAGATCAAGCTCTCTAAAATGGAAAAACAAAAATATGCAATCCAAAGAGACATCTGCCCCTCTTCAAACAGCCAGGTCAGCAATAGAAGCCAGAAGTGAGAAAAAGACAATTACAACAACTTAAAGAAGTTGTAACAGTTCAAAACACAATGGTTTATAATTCAAAAATGGGACTATAATACATCCAATACAAACTTATGTACCAATGCTAATGCAATAAAAGACAATACAATGGGTCCACTGAATGAATCAAATCAAATTTTCCAAATAATGATAAACAAGAGTCATCTTTGACTGGTCAATTCAATACAGGAGTGTGATAATGGGACTTGCTGTGTGTCAGAAAAATGTTATACTTTGAAATCGTAAGGTGGCTCCATAGATCACTCTCTGCTTTAAATTCTTACCCTTGATCAGCAGAGTGCTGTCCATCTTTGATGTCAATGAACTGACCCATAGACCGGTTGCTCTTGATGGACACGCAGCTGGGTTCAGGTCCAGGTCCAGGTCCAGGTGGGTCTGGTCTGTGCTGCTGCTCTGGGCTTCAACACAACACACACAGAGCTTTGAGTGTGAATAATGATGGTGGAGTGATTTGAGTCCTGGACAGTTAGAGATCCTGGTCTCACCTCTGAGCTTTGGTCTGGCCGTCATGTTCCCCATACAGAGTGGTTTTAGAGGGAGGGACTCCCTCCTCTCTGTCCTCACACTGATTCATAGCAGAGCCCACACCTTCACACAAACACAACATGCACTCATTCATTACAACAAGCTTTACATCACAGGACACATTAGTTCTCTTTCCTCTCAATAACACGTCACAAATAAAGCTTTCTAGAGCTGTGGATTTGATAACTCCCGATGACACCCTGTTATAGTAAAGTTTGGGTGCTATAACAGTTTTAATACAGAGACCCAATATTCCAACATGTGTTATTCATGTTAATCCCAAATTTAAATATTCTATATTGCCTGTATATGTTATATTATTATATAACACAAAGATTTGGTAGTGTGGGTACCAGAATGCATTTGTTATAATCCCAAGTGCTCCTAAAATGTATTTATTATTATCACTAAATTTGGCATAGCATCCCCTAAATATGTTATATGTTATGTAATTTAAACCCCCTCCATATGTTTTTGAATCTCCAAATTTAGTATAGTGCTCCCTTGATTTACGTTATAATTCCCAAATTTATAAGAGTACAGTAGCACAACCATAAACCCAAATTGTATGTCAATTAATAAATGAAGTATAGTGTCCCCAAAATGTATTTATCATTTCTGCCCCCACAACATGATATTTGTGAGAATTTCACAATTTAGTAAACAGGAACAAAAAACTGTACAAAATACTGAAACAGCTGCTTGTTCCATCAGACACACTGACCAGGTCCACACTGAAAGGATTTTAAAGCTTCTGGGACAGCTGAGACATGAATGTGCAGAAGAGGCTTTAGTGGAACCAGGTCTGCCTCAGTGTTGGTAAGATGGTTGTTTTGAACGCCTGTTGATCCAAGCTGTCAAACCAGTTCTGACAACCTCTGCATTTCACAGTAATGATGTCAACTGAGTTTACAATCAAACTGTAAAATATTAGTCAAGTGAATTAAATCAACTGAACTTTCATTATGAACTTAATTTAATGAGATAAGATTTTAACTTGACTTGAGTCAAACTAAGAGCCATTTCAGAACGTAAAATCAAGTCTAAGGAAGTCTGGTCACTTAGAAGTTGAAATGATTAAATATTTTTACAGTGCAACTGCAGTAATACATGAAAATCACACTCAAATCATTGTCAATTAACTTTGATAAAAATTCTTAAGAATAATATATACCTGCAAGCATCATAAAAGCTATTTTGAAACAGCCAACCACCATCAAGAAACATCAGACATTTACAGATTCCTCTGGTAGGATTCTCACCTGCTGAACTCACTTTAGGTCAACTTACAGACACTTTCCACCTTCATGTGTGGAGGAAACACTGGGAGAGAAGAAGCTGCTCATTTCTTCCTCATCAGTCCTGCTGTCTGTGTGCATCTGATCTGAGGACGCCGTTACACCCTCAGACCTTCAGAGTCCAAGTCCAAAAAACATCAGAGTGACGTCAAAACCAGTCCAACCTGTGTCAGAAACCCAGTCAGTGTCCTGTGTGCATCTGAGGACACCAACACACCCTCCTTACTTCAGAGTCCAAGTCTAAAAAACTAAAAAAACAAAAACAAGTGTGACGTCAAAACCAGTCCAACAGGTGGCACAAACCCAGTCAGTGTCAGAGAAGTTACACATCAGATGATGTAGTTCTACCATCTGTCCACTAGATGGTGCTAACTAACCATCTAATGAAATAAGGATCAGCTCAGCACTGACAGATGTAATGGAAGTGCTGCAATTGGATCATGCAAGTCTCACTGATAAAACTTAATGTGAGGTTAAAATGTATTCATTGATCATTTTGCATCAGACCTGTGAGGCCAGACTTTGTCAGGTATTTGTTTTTATCTTTGTCCTGAGATCAAAAGTCCAAGTCAAAAGGTTTTTTTATTTTCATATTAAGCGACCTTCTGGAAAACTCTGGAATTTCGGTCAAAGAAAACCATTAACATTTTAATTTATTCGTGTTTTGATTATCTGAAAAATGACTGACAAAAAGTTTGTGAACATTTTATTCTAGTTTTAGAGTTAAAGTATAGGCTAACTGATCCAGGTAAGAATCGACCTGAGTGATTTCAGTATGAAAGAACTGGGTCTGTATCACAAAGCAAGTTTAGCTTAGTTACCTGGCTTCACTGAACCTAACACCGGCGTTAACATCGTCACACCATCATTAGCATGAGTGAAGCACTTATTATAAAATGAGATGAAACGGTGATATACCCACAGGAAAATATGTTTAAAGCGACAGCAGAAAGTGATTCAACAAGGTGAACAGTAAACAATATAATCACATCACTAGAATAGAATAACAAGCTGTAGAAACACTAGAAATCATTTACAAATATTAAAAGTAAGGCTATAAATAAGTGTGGGGATTATTATATATGTCTTTAGTATAGAGTGAGCATTTTTTTGTCTAATGATGAACAAACTATTATGAATATGTAATGCACATAAAAAAAGTTAAAATACTGTTTCTGCTGCCAAAGTGGAGAGGAAAAGAAAAATAGTTCATGTCTGATGAGGTCTATATGAACCAAATGTTGCATTTATAATCATGGGAGCTAATTAACAGTGTGTGGCTTGTTTTTCTAATAAAAGACAGTTTAACAGTGGGCCTACTTTTTATTTCCAGTTATCATCACTAAGTCTCCTCATGTTATTCTGAGTTGCAATGATGGAATAAGAGTATAACACGGTCAGGAATCATGGTGGGAATGAAAGAAACTTGGAGCAATTTAAATGCAGCTATTATCGTCATTATGTCATCAGTGCCTCCATTTGTTAAAAGCTTTTAAAACCAGAGTAGACACATGGGAAGCCTTGAACACCAAAGTGATCTGAATGATCTATGAAAATATCTATTGCTCTACGGCTCTGGAGCAGGTTAGCTGTGCAGCATAGGTTACCATGGTAATCTACCCTGGTTAAAAGTGAGCCAGCTTCGTGATACTGGAAAACCTGAACCTCATCCCAAAGATAGCTGTATGACAAACTAATCTGGCTTCTTGGTACTGGCCCCTGGTTCTGAAAACTGACCACAAAGTGACTGACTGGGTGGCTGGTAAGATGTCATAGAATTTAAGTGATACATTCAGACACATGTTCTGATTGGCATATTTATTTTGAGATGAAGCCAACAAAGGAAATACTATCAAATAAATTGAAGTATTTCAAATCAGAAAAAAAAGCGCACCTGAACCAACACCATTTTAAAAAGTGTAACCCTCCTGAATGGAAAAACATAAAGCAAGGCAGCTTTACATGGGCAAAGAAAAGAATTAGAATAACATTAAAAACCAATAAGCAATAAAAACCTAAATAAAATCAATTAAGATAGAATAAAGTGAGTCAGTGAGTTATAGTGCAACATTATAGTGCAAAGTTACAGTGCAGTAATAGCTTAGTTGCTCCAAATTCAACAACTGAAATAAAAGTGCAGTAGAGAAACCAATCAATTAAAGGCACAAGAGAACAACAGTTCAACAAGAGTTTTTTATTTAGATTTGAAAGCGGCTAAAGTTGGGGCGCATTTGAGATCATCAGGAAGTCGGTTCCATCTGTGAGCAGCATCGCAGCTAAAAGAAGCTGTTTGGTTCTGACTGCAGGTTCTATCAGCTGACTGCTTCCTGAACATCTCAGGTTCCTACTGGGTTTATATTCTTCAAGGAGATCAGAGATGAGATTATTGAGTGACTTATAAACTCGCAGCAGCACTTTAAAATCTATTCTCTAAGTAACTGGAAGCCAGAGTAAAGATTTAAGAACAGGAGTAACATGCTCGGTTCTCTTGGTTCTTGTTCTGAATGAGCTGAAGTCGTCTGAGAGAGAGTTTCTCTAAATCCTGTCTGGACATGATTCTGTCTCTTAGTTTGAGATGATAAAATGCTGATTTATTGATAAAGCTGCTGAAGCTCAAGTCTGGGTCTATTATTATTATTATTATTATGTCTATTATCAGTTTTTCTCTGGAATCAAGCTGAGCAAAAACTAAGTCTTTCTTCCTTCTTGCCAAATGCAATGAATGAAGGACATATTATTGCATCCACCTATTTACTTGCTCTAAGCATTGATAAAGTGAGTCTAAGGGACCATAGTAACTTGGTGAGAGAGCTAAAGAAAATCTGAGTGATAAGCTATGATAATATCTAAAGAAAATTAAAACCACACAGCAGACATTTCTTTTATGACACTAAAAGCCATATATCAGCTGTTCTTTCCCACAAACTACATATTTTTTCTAAACTGTATTTAGCCATGCTGAATTGTTGAAATGAAAATGAAAAGTTAAAACTTGCAACTACTTGCAATGCGCTGGTCTGCAACGCTCTGAAACCTGCCAGTTTACACCAATGTGACTAGACGAGACGGTGTATCATTTCCATAGCAACAACTCTCTGTACTTCGTTTCAGGTGTTGTTTTGTAGCTGGATATAATTTGTATAATTTGTCTTAAAATATGAATGAGGATTCTGATAGTGAGTTACTTGCTACAGCTGCATTTCTGGTATTGATGAAACGGCGAAAACATAAAAAAATGAGCGGGTCGAGATGACCACTGTAACTTTTCCCTGCAACGCTTTAAAACTGTTTCATTTTATCGCGACTCTTTGGACTCAACTGGCCTTAAGAGTCCTAAAGAACTTTAGAAGGTACACAGAACTTTTTTGAGTGCAGTTCTCCAATTTAAAATTTAAAGACAATAAAATTATTCATCATTTCCACACTTTGGTTTTAGTCTAAATTTTATCAAGAAGCTTTTTAATATATTCCTGACATGTCTCTTGAGGTTTGTACTATTCTTCCAAGCAATTTTATATCATCAGGGCTTCTCTCCTGCCATGACAAGACACTCATTCTTTCTTTAGTGATATCAATAGTGACGGTGTACAGAGTGAACATCATTTCAGCAGATGCCTTTGGTCAGAGGTTTGAGTGTTTCTCTACACAGGAGGAGACTCTCCGTCAGACAGACAACACAGAGACACTGAGGAACCAGACTTCAAGATTCCAAACCCAGGGTAGGGAAGGTCAGAGAATGTGGTGTTGAAGGTGTGGAGGTGGATCAGTGTGTCAGAGGAGACTCTGTAGAAGGACAGAGAGCCAGCAGGACAGTCCACATACACTGCTACTCTGTTAGAGGAGGAGGAGGAGGAGGAGGAGGAGCAGATGGGTGTTACTCTGTTATTGTGGCAGACAGAGTAACCATGATCAGAGCAGTGCAGACTCCAGGACTGATCATTCCATCCAAACCTGCTGTCAAATCTGTTTCCTTTCCTTCTGATTCCTCTGTAAGTTACTGCTATATGAACCAGTCCTCTCCACTCAACCTCCCAGTAACAACGACCAGTCAGACCTTTTCTACACAGCAGCTGTTTCCAGTGGTCAAATCTCTCTGGATGATCTGGATATGATCGTTCCTTTTTCACCCGTGTCACCTTCCTGTTGTTGTCAGACAGTTTGAGCTCTCTGTGTGCTGTGTTTGTGTTCAGTGTGAGTTCACAGACATCTGATGGAGAGAAGAAGACTCAATACAGCAGCAGTTTATCAGCCAACACAACTGAAGGGTTAATTGTTTAACTTGTTGATATATACATTTTTATTAATTTTCAAATATCTAAAAAAATAAATATCACAACTACTGACTCTCTCTTAAATTTTTTTTTGTCATAAATCAAACTGAATCCATACTTACACTTCCTCATGCCAGGTTTCAGTGTCTGCTCTCCATCATGGTCCACCCTGGAGGAAGAAACACAGACATGAAAATGCATATTTGTAACAACTGACTATAAATTTGGACTTTCTAGTTTACCTGAAGTGTATTCTGAACTTTCACGTAGTGGCATGATTTTGCGGTCTGGAGTAACTACACACACATTTTAAGAAAAAAGCCAAAAACGAAGTACCATGCCAAGTCAGCAGGTCTACACAAAGAAACCAATGACCAGATGGCATATATTAGCCTATATTAGTATTGTGACTTGTGGGACTGGGAAAAGCACCCAAGTTGTACTCAGCTTGTTAAAAAGAGCTCACTGCTTTTTGAGCGGATTAGCTGTTCAAAGTTTTGAGTATTAGTGTGTTAACTCTTGTCTATCCATACTTGAGAGTGTCCAGTCTCCAGTGTCGATCCTCCAGTCCAGCAGACAGCAGCCTCCCTCCTGAGTCTCCTGGATGATTGTAGCTCAGGTCCAGCTCTCTCAGATGGGAGGGGTTGGAGCCCAGAGCTGAGGCCAGAGCAGCACAGCCTTCCTCTGTGATCAGACAGCCTGACAGTCTGATAATATATGAAAATAGTTTCAGGCAAATACATGTAAATTACACAGACAGAACATCTGCTTAGTATTTTCATTTTGTTAGTTTTAAAAAATCACCAACATCTGACTGCAGAATCTTAGGCATCTTTGGTATTCAAGGGCCCAATGGAAAGAATACAGGAAAATAATGAAATATTAAAAATTAAAGTAATTCCCAGGGAGTTTTATTGCAAAAAGCTGGTAACACAACATAAGAAAATAGTAGTAGGTCACGGAAAACCCCATACAGTATATGGTGGATATCTTCACTGATTAGATTACTTTGAATGTTAAACAGTGTTATAATCTGTTTAGCAAAAGGTCTGAATCCTGACCTGAGAGTTTCCAGTCTACAGTGTAGACTCTCCAGTCCAGCAGAGAGCAGCTTTACTCCTGAATCCTGCAGGTCGTTGTTACTCAGGTCCAGCTCTCTCAGACTAGAGGACTGGGAGCTGAGAACTGAGGACAGCGCTTCACAGCTTCTCTCTGAGAGGTTACAGAAACTCAGCCTAAAGAAGAATTAGTGATTAACACAAACAAAATGGCTTGCTTCTCATCTATAGCATGTAAAACATATTTGAATTAATACATGCAGTAATTCATCCACCTACAGAGCTTTATTGGAGGCTTTGACCACCGGCAGCAGCCTCAGAAGAGCCTCCTCTGAAGCAGAGTATTTCCTCAGGTCAAACAGGTCCAGATCTTTTTCTGATGACAGTAAGATGAAGCCCAGAGCTGACCACTGAGCAGGAGAGAGTTTATCTGTGGAGAGACTTCCTGAACTCAGGTACTGTTGGATCTCCTCCTCTAGAGAACGGTCATTCAGTTCATTCAGACAGTGGAACAGATTGATGCTTTTCTCTGGAGACAAATTCTCACCAATCTTCTTTTTCATGTACTCAACTGTTTCCTGATTGGTGTCTGAGATACTTCTTGTGTGTGTCAACAGGCCTCGTAGGAGGGTCTGATTAGTCTCCAGTGAAAGACCCAGAAGGAAGCGAAGGAGCAAGTCCAGGTGTCCATTTGGACTCTGTAAGGCCTTGTCCACAGCACTCTGGTAGAGATGTGTTAGTTTAGAGTCATCTGTAAATACTTTAGACCACAGGGAGGTCAAAAGTCCAGTCCACTGGGACAATGTGTCTGACAACAGATTCACACCAGAGTTGATGAATGTTAGATAGACATGAAGAGCAGCCAGAAACTCCTGAACACTCAGATGGACGAAGCAGAACACCTTGTCCTGGTACAGTCCTCTCTCCTCTTTAAAGACCTCTGTGAACACTCCTGAGTACACTGAGGCTGCTCTGATATCGATGCCACACTCTGTCAGGTCTGATTCATAGAAGATCAGGTTACCTTTCTGCAGCTGCTCAAAAGCCAGTTTTCCCAGAGACACAATCATCTTCCTGCTCTCTGGATTCCAGTGTGGATCTGTCTCAGCTCCTCCATCATACTTGATGTTCTTCAGCTTGGACTGAACCACCAGGAAGTGGATGTACATCTCAGTCAGGGTCTTGGGCAGCTCTCCTCTCTCTCTTATTTTCAACACATCCTCCAGAACTGTAGCAGTGATCCAGCAGAAGACTGGGATGTGGCACATGATGTGGAGGCTTCGTGATGTCTTGATGTGGGAGATGATCCTGCTGGCCTGCTCCTCATCTCTGAATCTCTTCCTGAAGTACTCCTCCTTCTGTGGGTCAGCGAACCCTCTGACCTCTGTCACCATATCCACACACTCAGGAGGGATCTGATTGGCTGCTGCAGGTCGTGTGGTTATCCAGAGGCGAGCAGAGGGAAGCAGTTTCCCCCTGATGAGGGTTGTCAGCAGCACATCCACTGAGGTGGACTCCTTAGCATCAGTCAGGATCTCATTGTTGTGGAAGTCCAGAGGAAGTCGACACTCATCCAGACCGTCGAAGATGAACACAACCTGGAACCTCTTCAAACCTGCAGATTCCTGCTTGTTTGGTTTCAGTAAAGAAGCGATGAACAAGTTCCACCAAGCTGTACTTTTTCTCTTTCAGCACATTCAGCTCTCTGAAAGTGAATGGAAATGTGAACTGTATGTCCTGGTTGGCTTTGTCTTCAGCCCAGTCCAGAGTGAATTTCTGTGTTAAGACTGTTTTCCCAATGCCAGCCACTCCCTTTGTCATGACTGTTCTGATTGGTTGATCTCTTCCAGGTGAGGGTTTAAAGATGTCTTCTTGTCTGATTGTTGTTTCCGGTGTTGTTGTTTTCCTGGATCCTGTTTCAATCTGTCTGACCTCATGTTCCATGTTGACCCCTCCAGTTCCTCCCTCCGTGATGTAGAGCTCTGTGTAAATCTCATTTAGAAGTTTCACATTTCCTGCTTTTCTGATTGTCTCGAATAAACACTGAAACCTCTTCTTCAGGTTGGATTTGAGTTTACGCTGACACTTGGCAATAATCCCTGAATTAATAAAAAAGATGACACAAATGAGACAGTGCTACTGTAAATATGAGTAATGAAACTTTATAGTACAATATTGTCCTTGGATTAAGATACTTTTTGTATTTTGCTGCATGGGTCTGCCCTGATGCCCATTCCCAGTCAGATGTGCCCAGAATACCTCCACAGGGAGAAGTCCTATTAAGATGCCCAGACAATCTCAACTGGCCCCTTCCAACGTGAAGGAGCAGTGGATCTACTTTAAGTTCCTTACAGATGACTGAGTTCCTCACCTTATCTTTTAGGGTGAATCTAGCCACCCTGCGATGGAAACTCATTGTGGCTGCTTGCATCCGCAATCTCATTCTTTCATTACGAAAAGCTCATGACAAATAGGTAAGGTTTGGGACAAACAGTAAATCAACAAGTGAATCCAAAGCCTTCAGGCTCAGCTCCCTATTCATCATGATAGTTCAGTACAGTGTTACTGCTGATGCATCTCTCACTCCATCTTCCCCTCACTCGTGAACAAGCCCCCGAGATATTAGAGGTCCTTAACAGCAACTCACTCCCAAACTGGACTGAACAATCCACTGTCTTACAGCACATACACCATGGCTTTAGACTTAGAGGTACTGACACTCTGATAAAGCCAGCAAAACCACATCATTTGAAAAATGCAGAGATGTGAACTGCCATACCACCATACAGGATACTCTCCACACCTCAGCTGTGCCTGAAGATTCTGTCCATGAAAATCGCAAACAGAATCGGTGACATACTACGGTGGTGATTCGTTGAGGGATTTTTCTTGATATTAGGAAGGCAAACTCATTACCTGTACTTCTATTGTATCTGCTATCACTGTCATGTAAATGACCTTATTACAGTCTAAAAGTGTTACGTGATGCATGAATGTGTAATATGCAAGCCCTGTCTTTGTCATATGCCTTTTTTTAACAACTTACCTGTAGGTCCTGATAGCGTGTTTGATAAAGTCTCCACTAGATCATTCTGTTTCATCAAAACCAAAACCATTCTGGCCACCTTAATAGTGTTTCTACTGTAGATCTGCACCATCTGATCCACTGTGTCCATCCTATCGGCCTTCTCCAGTCGACTCTTTGGGATTGCTGGGAAGCCTTCTAGGACACCCTTCTGCGGCAGGTACCACTTAAATGTTTTAAAGTCCTCTGCATTCAAACTTTCCAAAGTTTGTAAGAGAAGCTTCCTATGTGTCTCCATCTGTCTGCTCTGTCAAGATCTAGAAGATACCAAAAGAAAATCTTTACCTTAAAGAACAATTACTTTTCTGGATTTAAAAACACTAAACAGGGCACTTTTTTAGATTGAGTTATAGCTGAAATTGGAGACAGAAATTGTTATTGCTGTCTTTGTGAGGACCAATTTCAGTTTAAAACCATGGTAGTGAGGACATTTCTGCATTCACTACATCAGAGGACTGTTTCAATGTTAAGACTTGGCTTTAAGGTTAAGGTTCGAACTAGGTTTCTTAGGGTCCTCACAAGTATAGAAAGACAAACATAGGTGTGTGTGTGTGTGTGATGCTTTGCAGCTGCAGTATGACTTTGGAGGACCTTAATACATAGATTTCTTAGGTTGGAAACTTTGAATAAAATGCTTAATATTAAGGGGAAACTGACATAATTAATTGAAGATGCTGTAGGCTGACAAATTAATAAAACCTGAAAGCTATCAGATGAAAGAATAAAAGTATTTTTCATGTGGAAGATTTTAATTCAAGGGATGCACTCTAAGAAATAACTTCTGCTTTCTGCTCAAACTGGAATTGGTGGAAAATGTTTTCAAACTATGTTCCCGACTGCAGGCTTGTCTCTGGTTGATGTAAAAATGTTGATGTAACCTTAAGCAAGCTCTGTAACCATGCACAGGCTTCAGTTAATACAAAAGTTAAAACTTATATTTCCCCCTTTCTCACTGGAATATGGGCTGTGTGTAGTAATCATGAGTGGTGGGAAAGAGGATTTACTTTGTTTTAACCCATTTACTATCGTTAGTCTTTTGTGCAATGACTCGCAGCCGATCAGAAAGAGAGTGAAAGAGGAAGTGTGCATAAGGATGGAAGGAGTGGTTAATCAGTGAAAATCAGTAAAATGTATAAACTACACTGCAGGGACAAACAGAGTGACAGTTGTCTCGTATGAACAGGTCCAGTGTGGGTTGAATTCAGGTTTCAGGCTTATGTTTGTCTCCTGTATGAACTGGCTGTATTCTCACTGCCCTGCATTTTATGATAAACTGGTCATGGGTTACATCTTTCGTCCAGTTGCTGTCTCCGTCCCTCTCCTCGCAGTTCTCATGTAGCCAGGCTCTGAAATGTTTTCCTCACATGCCACTGTGGCAACATTTCTACCGGCCACTCAGTTTTTCTGTCTGCCGCTTCTTAAATCTATGTACAACACTTTAGAGTTGTGAACACTGAGTCAGTGGTACCTGACAGTACAAATATGAAATACATCATGTAACAATCCCTGACTATCCTTAACTGAAGAGTTTTTAAAAATAATATTTTTTTAATATAAAAAAAACCCTATCTGCCATGGTGGCTGATGACCTGAAATTTTGTACCTGCCACAGCCAACATGTAGCTTGTATTTGGCAGGTGGCAGGTGCTAATTTCATTCCCTGCATGACAGCTGTTATTTCAGTGTTGTTGCTTTGGCAAACAGTAGGTCGATACAAGACAAACCTATACTGTTGCTCAAGTTTTCTGTCGTAAATTGTTGTTAATAACTATTTGATATAACTGATCCTGTCCATTTCAATTAATACAGAATGTCGCCCAATATTTTAGTATGATGTTGTCATATAGTTTCTCTCAGCACCCACAACTTGACTTCCTTGGTCCCTTTAACAGTAGGAAACTGCCATTTTGCTTAAGTTGCATTTTGCATTTCCAGACTGTTTCACAACGTTAACCACGTGTTTATCATGACGCTGAAGTTGGCTTCCGATTCGGCAGTTAAGGGAAACTTAATTTACAGTGCTGAGCGTCTGATCCATCCTGTTTTTTTTGCACCTCTTACTGTCCTGAAAGCGTGTTTGACATTTTAGGTAAAGCCTTCACGCTGTCTGAAACTCACTTTCAAATGTGTGAAAACTTTATTGGACTCGTGAAAATACAATAAAGGGACATGTCACTGCTTTATTCACATCTAGACCACATCAGACCAGGTCCAGATCCAAAACCACTATACTTAGACTTGTCAAATCTGGACATGATTATCCCAGAGAGGCTAAAGATTCGTTAAAATACATATTTTGGCCATTTTGGCAGAACAGTGTGAATTTTATTTAATAAGGACCTAAGCTGAAGTAGGCAGGCTAATAGAGAGGCGAAGTCCCCCCCCACTCCAGTGCCCACCATGGGACCTTATTTCATAAAATACTGTATGTTCTGTAGTCAACGGTGAGAGACAAATCATTTTTGGATCCCGTTTGAATTATGTCATGAATTATAACTATAATATAGTTATATATACTATAACGGATCCTTTATCATCTATAGAGGATCCATTACTCTATAATAAGGCATTCAGCCCTCAGCACTCAGTGAGGACATTTAAATCACTGTGATGGGAATCAAATGGTTTATCAGCACTTTGACTTGACAAACACATTCTGTATTTAAAAACCTCCTTTCAGAACAACACTTCTGTCTGAAAAGCTTAAAAACATCGATAAAGAGCAGAAAAGATGTCGCCTTCAGAAATATTGACAGATTAATGATTAATGGAGGAAACCTGGCAAAATGTCAGACCAGTCGTATCAAGGAAATGCTGCTGCTGAGTCTAATAAAACACTGATGACTCTATTTATCATCAGACTATCTTTAAACAGTGTTTGCCTTAGAAATCCTCACAGTGTCGGGTAGTTTGTGCTTCTCGGCATACCTGCAGTCCTGTGGCTGACTCTCTGCTCACCTGAGGAGAGGTGGGTCTGTCCGTCCGTCCGGACACTGTTAGCGCTCCTTCAGTTTACACACACCTCACGCGGAAGGGCCGTTTTTATGCATGATCTTTAAGCTGGTTTCATTTCTGTGAAGTTTCAACACATCTTGCTGAAAATGAAGGAAACCACGTGACTTCTGGAGAGTTGTGAAAGTTTTACAGCTAAACGATGTTATGATGGGCACATTCCTGGAACAAAAAGAAAGGAGAGTAACAGAGAAACATGTACACAAGAGAGATATAAATATCAACCACGGACTTAAAACACATGAGCCCACAAGGGACTAAATTATTATTATTAGTTATTTTACTGTAACATTTAATCACTTCTGAAGTAAAGTACACAGATTTAATAACAGGCTTCTTCTTGGACTTTTACTGAGGCTAAAACTGTTAAAACCAAAGAGGCGGTGTAGAGCTTCAGACCAGTTTCAAAAAGAAGAAGGGGTTGGTGTTGTGTGGTGGACAGTTAGGCTAAATGACCCCCCCAGTCACATTAATACTCACATTCCTCGAGGCTCAGGCCGAGGAGGTGGAGTTGCAGCCATCTTTGACTCAAACCTATTAATCAAACCTAAACCTAAACTAAATTATAACTCGTTCGAATGCCTTGTTTTTAGCCTTTCACACCCAACCTGGAAAATACTACAGCCAGTTCTATTTATTATAGTGTACTGAGCTCCTGGACCGTATTCTGAATTTTTTCTGGTTGAGGTATCTGCCTGTTAAAGGGAGTTTTTCCTTGCCACTGTCGCTTAGCGCTTGCTCATGGTGGGAATTGTTGGGTCTGGTCCGGTCCAGACCTGCTCTATATGAAAAGAGCCCTGAGATAACTTCTGGTATGATTTGGCGCTTTATAAATAAAACTGAAGTGAATTGAATTGCATTTTTTACATATATATATATATATATATTTAAGATTCTCAATATTATTTAAAATGCTCATTTCTGCACACACTACATTTTGTAAATATTTCTTGGACCATGGTAGCATTTCACTAAACCTTGCACTCGTGATAATGATGTACAGTATGTGACAAATAAAGATTGATTTGATTTGAAATGAAGACATTAACAATAAGCATAAAAAGGTATAGTAAGAGTTATTTCTGTGCTCTCTCCAGATAACAAACCGTCCTCCACTGGACCAGTCGTCTCGCTTGAGAGAATGTCTAAATGTCTAAAAATAAAGGTCTGTCTCCAGTCTACTTCCTTTTCTGAGTTGTAGTTCTCATTTTAGTAAAATAAAAAAAAAGGTTTCTGACTCACAGCAGCTGGGAGTCAACGCTGTGATGCAGGTTTTCCACCAGGTGGCGCTGTAGTAAAGAACTCGCATCATTGCGCTCCTGCAGGAAGCTTCACACCTCCGTCTTCATGTGGCTTCATTAAGTGTTCAAGGACTCAGTAACCTCTGCAGCCTGGAAATCTTTTCTGATTGTTTCCCTCACAGGAAAGTCATTAAACAGTCAGACTGCAGCCAAACATGCACTTTATTTTCATTACACTAAAACTCCATTATCATCATTCATCTTGCTTATTCAATATGAAGCGTACGATTTATTTGACTCCGGGTAAATCTTTGAAGAGAGAGGTCAAACTGATTTTTTAAACATAATGGGCCAATAAAATTAGACCATCCAGCTGCAGAAGTGCCCCTGAACTCAGACCTCCCTGTAGATGTAATCACCTGCAGGGTCACAGGTTCAGACCCTACTTTAGTGTGACATACATACACGGATGCTGTAGGGTCATAAAAACCACAAATATCAAATTGTTTTACATGTAATACTGCAACAAACTAATTATTTGGTCTGTCCACTTAATCATCTGCTTAGATTCACATTCCAAAATTACACAAAATACAGAATATAATGTTCCTGCTCCTCTAATTCAACACTCAGTATTTGAAAACCAGGTCCTGAATAAGCTGTTTTTAACTGTGGATCATTTTCACGCTGCACTGGAAACCTATTTCTTTCTCAAAAATCACCATGTTAGTACTGAGACTGGGAAACTAGCTGTTAAATACTATGCTGGAACAATCTGCAGAAGCTTGTAAAATTAAACGAGCTAATCCCTTTTAATCAATTTAAATCTCCTTTGACTGACATACAGCAGCATGAATGCATGTTCTTTCTTTGAATTGATGTTGATGTCCTCGGCCTGTTGATATGTACTGTAACTTTCGTGCTTTTATTGTTTTATATGTACTGTAATCAGGGCGTCCTTGAAAAAGAGATCTTGCCCTCAGTGGCCCTCCCTGTTTAAATAAAGGTTATAATAAATTAAAAAGAAGTAATTAAGAGTCTGCAGCCATGCTAGCAGCTCTGTGAGGCTGTACTTTGCGCTAAATGCTAACATGCAAATGTTTGGCAGGTAGCCTATACTCTCTACCACGTTCACCATCTTAGTTTAGCGTGTTAGCATGCTAACATTAGCTAGTTATCAGTAAACAGAGTGCAGCTGAGGCTGATGGGAATGTCATTAGTTCTGCAGGTATTTGGTCATAAACCAAAGTGTTGGACACATTAACATGTTGACCTGATGATGGCGCTAGATGAAGAGTCAGAGGATCACCAAAGTTATTCCAGTTCATCCTGAGGGGAACATGAACGATGAACCACATTTCGTTGTTGTTGAGATGTTTCAGTCTGGATCAAAGTGGAGGAGCGACTGACAGACTGACCGACATTTCACTCTGTAGAGCAGCTCGCGAGGCGAAAAACAACATGATACAGACTGTAACGCACCCTGTTGTCAGTTGTTCACTTGCCTGATCGCCTGCTCAAGTTATTTTCATAGCTTGTCGGCCAAATTTGCAAAAGGAAAAAACCCGACTTCGATTCCCGAAAAAACCCGATTCTTATTATATTCACTATTCACTGGGTTTGTTTAAACATGTTACACACAAACTCAGATTAGTGTGTGTGTGTGTGTGCTTCATTGACAGTCAGACAGAATTCAAGGAATGTTTTTAATGTGTTTAAGTAATTTAAAAATCTTTAACAAAATAAATATCCTGCAATAAAAGAATGTACATACGTACATATATGACGCTATACACTTTTAAAAGGGTTGAGTTCAGAACATCCTACAAAAGCTGGTTTACAGATGGACTTCTGTTTGTCACCATGTGGCTGAAGATGTCAATAAAATCAGGCAAAATGAAACCAAGAGTTCAGCTCCACAACCTGCAATCAACTGCCGGATCTCAAGATTAATAACCTGATGAAATATGATCTTACAGAGAGTTACCTGCTGCTGCTCTGTTGGAGGAAGCAAACAGCATGATGTGTTTTTAATCATGTGATATCAATCATTGCTTATCGCAGCAGGTAGAGACGTCTCAGTGTAATCGAAGATGTTTTACGGCTTCATTTTGGAACCAAACTCTCTGAATGTTTCACTTGGCGCCAACTTCACTGATCTGCTTCAGCGCGAGGAGCTTTGGATGACAGCCTTTGTTAAAGTTCATCGTTTTCTGTTGTAGTGCGAGTGCAGCGTAACACGACACAGCGTGATGAAAGCGAAAAAGTGTCTGATTGATTATCATGTTCATCATTCACTGAGTGACTTTGAGCTCATGACTTTAAAATAACCCAGCCTGAGGGAGCGAGGCCATTTCTCAGCCGACTCCCCTGAATCCATCCTGCTGAGGTGACACGGATCATGTGACCGTTAGCTGATGATATCGCCGGTGCAGAACAGACGGATCATGTTGCTGTGATGTGGAGAAGCACAGTTCACTTCACTTTATCCTGAAGAGAATCTACTTAAAGTAAACTGATTTCTGTTTCTGGCATTTAGGTGCAACTTTAAAAGGAGAAAAAGCCGTATAGCATGCCTGAACTGCTGACCTGTCATTGGGTTTAGAAAGTTGAGCTGACAAATTGGCATTGCTGCCGGTTTGAATAGTTTTGATGTGAAATATTCGCAGGTGAGTATTTTGCATTTTCGTGCCGTTTATTCGCTGTGTGAAGGCCTTTAGGGATGTTTCTGGAGTCTCTATAAACAGGTTGTAAACTGTCACCTGTTCACTACATTCTTACCTTTTCTCTTTTCTTTTTTTTGTCTGAAGAAACAACAGATTTTATTTACTGCATTAAAAAGTGAGAGGAGTGTGTGGTGGTTTTATGGTGGGTGTAAAGGAGCTGTATAACCTGCAGACTGCTTATATGGTTCCAGCTCCTCAGGTGATCAGTGTCAGCACTTCCTTATATGATATATATATTATACGACTAAGGAGACAGTGACAGTTCTTCATGCAGTACTGAGGAGACACTGCTGGTACTGTAGTACTGTGTAGTACTGTGCAGAGGCTGATGTACTGAAACGTTGTCTTGGTTATATTCCACATGCGCAGAGGGAGATTACACATTGTGAGTATACTTCAGTGTACAGGAAATAAATACTAGTTTTACACTCTGACATCTCTTTGTGTCATGTTCAGGGATACGTTGGCATGTTGGAGATAAGTAAAGTTAACGGCTGCAGCTGCATGCATTCCTGTGACACGTGGTGTTGCTTCCACTCAGTGAGACAGATGTATTATAATTCACATTCAGACTGAGAGAACAGGACGCTGACCGACTCCTACAGGACACTCGTTATGTGAAAACCTCACAACTCCAGTTCAAATGTGACATAATATTTAATTAAACCTGCGCACGAGACGGCTGCTGTGACATGTTTCAGCTCCATGTTCATAACCTATTCTTTAAATGATGCTTTAAAGCTTCTACAGCTGCTACCACGTGTGTGTGTGTGTTTGTCCTGCTGAAAAAATGATTTCAGAGCAAGAAACCTCTCAAATCTCATCATACTCGTCACAATGTTCATGATATCTTATTCTTACAGGCCACTGCTGTTAGACAAAAAAACATCAGAGTTTGAGAATAGAGTCGATATATTTTATATTTCAAGAGAAAATCATAATATTTCAAGATAAAGCTGCAATTATATAAAAAAGTTGTAATATCTCAATAATAAAGTCATAATTTTACAAGAAAAAGTCGAACCATTCAATATAAAGCTGTAATTTTACTAAATAATTGTAATATTTCCAGAACAAAGTTGTAATTTTACATTAAAAAAAGTCCTATTTCAAGACAAAGTTATGACTTTACAAAAAAGTTGGAATATTTGAAGAATTAAGTTTAACAGTTTAGAGTCAGTAACTGTGTCAGTGTCAGGAGACGTAATCCAATCTGTGACAAACGTCACTGCGCTCCATATATGTCAATCTTTAGGAGACAGTTTTATCTCAGATTACAGAAGTATGACTTTTTCTTATAAAATTAGAACTTTGTTCTCATATTAGGACTTTTTGCTCAGATCCTTCGTGGCCCTCACACTCAGCTGTGGTCTTAGCAATGCTATTTGAATATTACATGTCAGATTTAAAAGTGTTGATGCAAATACTTAAAGAAATACATTTCTTGACTCTCTATGTAAATAATCCTCCGTATGTTCAAAACTCACTCGGACAAACGGAAATGTGCGTTTCCACCCTGGAGATGTGAGGTTTTCATCCACAACAACAGATCTGTGTTTGACACTTGACAGGAAGAATTTAGGAGTGAAATACCACAGAGTTTCTCCATGAGGCAGCAGCCTCAGCTGACATGTCTCCCGCAGGTCACAAGTTCACCTCCGTCCCTGTGTGTCATCAGCCAGATGTTAAACAGATGAGCTTGTCAGCGGTCAGCACTCCCAACACTTCACCATCATTCACTTCACACACACACACACACACACACACACTGTACATGTCCAAACTGTCATCAGAGTACAAAGACGAACTAAAAGGGTCCATTTGTGATATTTCGGCTGCATGAAGGACCTCCGTCAGTGTCGCCTCCTCTATCAGGTCTGGGGTTTGAGTGCATGTCGGCTCCTTTTTTCCCAGAATGCAGCTCCGTACCTCGTCAATCGTCTGTCAGCCTTCGTCTTCACTGCAGCGTTTTCCCCTCTGAGGAAAAACAAACAGCATGAGTGTATTATATGACTCTGTGTGTGTGTGTGTGTGTGTGTGTGTGTGTGTGTGTCCTCACCCTGCTTGGACGGAGCAGAAGCTCAAACACTCGGCGTCCTGTGCGTCTGAGCAGAGGCAGCGGCCGAGCTCCCTCCTGAGGCGGACCGAACCGAATCCATAAGGAACCACGTGGCTGAAAGACAGAGACCTAAAAGAGTCAGAGACACCTCACAGACCTCATCCAGGTGGTCCTTGTGGACCTCGGTGTGTGACGTTCAAAGTGATCGAACCTTCAGGTGAAGCCGTTTCTCCTCAACACGCCTGCTTCTGCTTCATTAATAATAAAAACACCCACACAAGTTCAGATCTTTGCCTCGTCGCTCTCTAAGCTTGTTTGGCAGATCTAGAGTCTGAGGGACCACATGTTTTAGACGTTAAGTGGTTCCTGTTGCCACTCTTTAAATGTCAACACCGCGGCTCGGGTGCTTGCTGCCTGAGTCGACGTTTGTTGAAGGAATACTTTGACGTTTTGGGAGTTGTGCTCACTGCTTTCAGTAGACTCAAGTTTTCTTTTACCGCAGTGAAATCATCCGGCTGCTGATCCATCTGGTGCCAGTGTGACCGCTGGGCCGGCTCTCAGGTTGGAGGGGGATCCACCGCTGGGTTAGTGGTGGGGTTAACTAGACCACAGGGAGAAGTGCCAGCAGATGCCAGTGGCTTAACAGCGCTACGTTTATGTCAAAACAAGGATGTACCTTAAAATAAAGCTACGCTTTCCTCTTTATTGTTTGTAAAAAGCACCCTTTGTGAGCTCAGGGTTCTGGTGCGAGCAGGCAGACTGGATTCAGATGTGAGTCCAGTTGGGACAAATCATTTCATAAGGACCGCACTGTTGAAAGGCTTTGTGTCTTTTTTTTTTAATCAAACGGTAACACATCTGGATCCCATTTCCACTTTGTGGCCGGTGATAAAATACGACCCTTTCATCTCCCAGCCTCCCTCCACTCTCCTCCACCACCTCCGTCAGAACTCTGCCAGCTTCTGCCGGCTCATTTCTGCAACATCATTTATGTTCCTCTCAACACTTTGTTAACTTTTATGGCGCTTTTATAACTCTGTTGACCTCACTTCCTCTTTTATATTTTTGACCCTTTGGCACATACTGTAAGTATCAATAAGAACTACTCAACTGTAGCTCGATGAGTTACGGCTTCACTGCACCAAACTCCTGTTGGACTCTCCCGTTCTAATTAAAGAGTTATGGGTTGTGTGCAATCCTGTCACCAGACGAGGACGTTGATATTGGAAAACCCTGGACTATGTTCACAACAAAGTATTTTAACGTTCAATGCCAATGTTTATAAAAATATTGAAAAAATTGTCATGGTTAAGGAAAGATCGCCATTGTAAGTTGATGTCAGGTCTATGACAGGACGTGAACTCCAGTCTCCTGCATGAAAGTCTGACTCACAACACCCACCCACAACTTCTGACACTTTCGACAATCATACCCACGTAGCGCAATGATTGGCCAAGTGTGTGGAGTTGTGAAAGTAGCGATCGCATCACCGTTCAAATGCACTTCAGTTCGTACAACAGTAAGTGAACACATCACTGCTCATACGGCCGATTCAGACGGTGTTCAGGTCTTTCAGTCTGTTGCTGGTTCATGTTGTTACATTGAGTTCAGTACAAAACTAGGCTTAACAAACAGGTAACAAACTGGTTTTAAGGTCAGCAGCCAGATGTTTGTGTCAGAATGATCACATCATGATGGTTTCTGTGGTTTTCGTAGCTATTCGGCAGCTGACTCAAGTCTCATTGCAATATGTGGGAGGTTCCCGTTGATATATGACTGATGCTAATACAACGTCACATCATAGATTTTGAATGGGCTGAAAAATACCATTGGGATTATGCAAACAGACTGGTTTGTACTGTTCAGACAGCAGACATATACACTCAGATTAGAGCTCAAGTTTACAACAAGGTCTGTGAAAGGCTGTTTCACTGTTCAACACTAAAAAAACAAAATAAGTATCATTTCTTTGTCGTCTGGCTGGACGTTACTTTGGATGGACCAAATTGTTATGTAAACTGTGTTTGTTTGAGTTCACCAAAGGTGACTCTTGGAGGAGAACCACTGCTGTCAGTTAGCCTGTCTTTACTTTGGATGGTTGGAGATTCCAGCGAGGATGAAAATCTGCAAAAACTAATCCATAAGACAAACAGCTGTGTGAAAATCAGATTTTAAAACATAACATTTACACTGAAGGTACTTCGCAGTTTCTCTTGTTTTCTGGTACATGATAGCAGCTAGCAAGAGGACCTCCCTTAAAGGTAAAATTTAGTGTTACTCTACTTACTATTTTTCTTATTGTCAACAAATAAAATATCCAAAACCAACAACATGTTAGTCTGTCTCTCAGTACTGTCTGACTTCCTGTCTGTGGCTCTCAGCTCACAGCCCATTGGTTCCTGCTGAAGATGTAAATCTTTTAAAACACCTCACAAATATAGAGTTTCATGTTTACAAACAGGAGGAAATAGTGCATTTGTTGGGGACTATTTTCAGCTGCGGATGAATCCACATTTGGTGCTCTAGTGAGTATTTGGGGCAGCAGGACGGTGTGTGTGGGACTGAGTCCAAATAAACTCCAGTCTGCTGGTTTGGGTCTGAACATGAGATTTCTTGACATTCTCACCACGTGAAGCACGTTAACTAGTTTACATATTTAAAACGAAGTGGTGTTTCAGCAGGATGTGCTGCAGAAGAAAACAGCCCTCAGGAGCTCCGTGTGGCCCACAGGGTTTAGTGGTGAAGTTAGTGATGTTGGGAACTGCCAGTGTTTAAAAACGTCTTTATGATGAAGGCAGGAAGATTGCATTTTACCACGCTGCTATGTTTAGACTAAACTAACAATCTGAGAGTTAGTGAGAGGGTCCCACCACTGCAGGAGCTGTTTTTGGCTCACCTCTGGAAGCTATTTCGGTGACACCTCTCTTTTTCTCCCTCTCAAGTCAATTCATTTCGAATGTGACTTAATGGCATGACATGAAAAATAAAAGAACACAGTGTGTCGTCGAGCAATATAGTGTATGTTTTTGTGAAACACAATCACACAGGTTGGTTAAATTGGTTGAAATCGCTGATGAGATTAAAGAAGAAGCCGGAAAAATAAACCACAAAATCTAATTTACAGCTGAAATAAAGTCCATTTTAACACATTGTTAGTATCAAGGGTTGCATGTGTTCAATACAATATATACCTCCAAATATTTACCTGATAATCCACAGACCTTCTCATTTTGATTTCCCAGTTTAATGTGGACTGGGCTTATGGAGACTGTAAGGGGTTAACTGGTTGTGGGCAGATCAGGGTCCGACCACAGTGATTCCAGACTCTTTGTGGTCTCCCCGGTGGGTTTGTGTTAAAGGGTTAAAACAGGCTATTTAGAAACAGCAAGAGGAAACATGGCATAAATTACCCTTCGTTAGGAAAGGTGCTCTTTCTTATTAGCTCCACCACATCTAACTGCGCACTCATTGCTTGTGCATACTGAACTAAAATGAAGTTAATTGCTACCAATTGTGAAGGCAGCCCTGCGCCTGGTTCCTATTTGAGGCCAGACAATTTAAAAATATGAACTGCTGGACTGGGAAATAAAAAAAGTTAAGGAAAAAGTTAAAGGAACATTGTTTTGATTCAACCTTCACAAGGTCATGATCGAATAAATCATCTATGAACTTGTTGGCCAAAATACTTGAAAAAGTGGGGGTCATATTATATTTGAGGAATATACATTTACGCATTCACAACATCAGATCATGCTTTTTAATCAAGAGAACTCTGGCTCCTACAGAGAGTGTTGCATTATGGGTTGTTTGTAGCCTCATTGTTGCTAAGCTAGCAAGTTTCTTCAAGTCTATTTGTAGTGAGTAGTTCAGACACTAACTGTTTAACCTTCAGTAGTACTGTATATATATAGTATTATATAGTACTATATATAAATAAATGTATATATATATATATATATATATATATATATACATACATACATACACACACATATATGGTATATTTGCTGCTTCTAATACCCAGTCAAGTCCCATTAAAGCTCAAATTGTACTTTCTGCATTGCGTAGCCAAAAGGTTCAGCATTACATAAATGTAGTCATCTGCACATGCCTTTACGGGGCGCTTCCTTTGAAGGACATGACATAAACAAATATGTTATAGTGGCCATTGGAAAACTGAAGGCTAGTACCAGAGCCTCCTACCCAAACCAGGTGGTCTACATCGTGGGTTCCTGCCACTAGTCTTCACGTTTACAATGCAAGCAACGTTTGCATTAATATCCTGATGAAGTCTAACCTGACACTCCAGATGGTTTGAACCATCTGAGAAGTCGCCCTTGGAAACTGTTTGGAAAAGGGCAGGCACTCAAAAAAATACTTGGCAGGTGATTGGATGAACCATCTGTCTATCACAGGCTAACTTCAACCAATCAGATCATCGAACCATATGGTGTAGTAGGAGCCAACTATGTCTTCTCATTTATTTTCACTGGTCTCAGAGACCAAACATAAAGAAACCAAACGCTATGTGTCAGCCTTTTTATTTGATCTTGCATGGAATGGGTGTCACTCAGCCCAGGAACAAGTTGAATTAAATTTTCTTTGAAAACAAAGACACACATACTGACTCTTTCAGTTTAAAAGTAATGGAATGAAAGGCGAGAATATATACGGTATACTGATTGATTATACTGGCACTAACAGGAAAACTGAGCAGGTTTAATGAGAAACACTGTGCTGCTGGAACATTTCTACTTAATTACTTGAGAATTGTCATTTTTCATACATATATGAAAGGCTTATTAGTTTACCAAAAAAGTATTTAAAAGGCATAATCTGTAATATAAACACCAGCATGGAAATTCAACAGTCTCAAATTGATTGACAGACCTTTTAGACGAACACCTTAGGCTCACATTTTGAATATAATCTGTTGAGAAAGTCAAACTTTCCAGTCACGTATTTGAATATGTAATGTGGATAATATGAACTGTGTTTTTAAATACTGATGGCTGATTGTAACCTGTTATTTTCTGCTCTGAAAACCACTGACCTGGCAAAACACAGAACGTTTATCTTTGTTGGAACTGCTGTGTGCGAACGCCTCCCATCCTCCCCCAGAAACCTCCCAGCTACTGCTGCAGGGAAAACCTTGGACATCCCTCTGAGGTTTGGGACAGATTGTTGATTGCTTCTTATCTTTGGTCTGTTTTATTATCACATTGCAAGATTTATTACGGTGTTCCATTACTGTGAAAACAAACTCTTTCTCCTCTTTCTGAAGGCAAACTCACCTCGGGGTGTTGACCCAGACGATGCCAATGTGGCAGAAAAAAATACACTCCTTGTCTTTCTGGTTCTCGCAAGAGCAGCGTTTCTCTCGCCGGTGGGCTGTGTGGGTGAGCTGCTCCAGGGGGCCCTCCTCCGCTGTGGGGCTCATAACAGAGAAGGTAGAGGCTGGAAAGCACAAGTGGAAGAGGATTTTAATATCTATTGCCAGAACATTAGAGAGATGTCAGGTCCCTGCTTTAGTCATGCTCCTATAAAGCACCGGATAATCTTTAAATATATTATATCTTTAATTCTTACATTTAGTTTTCATCATCACTGTACACTGTTTACATACAAATGTTTTTTTGGTCTCTTAGCAGGCTCCCAAATAAACAATATAAATTTTCAAAGGAAATCTGGTTCTTTACACTGCAGGAGCTGCACGAGAGGGCCCTCCTCTAAAACAGGTATAAAGAAATAAAACCATATGATCATTATTTGCTTACAGTCAGCTTTCCTGTGGACCTCTTTGGTATTTTAATCTGTAACATTGTTCTCTACTCCAAACTCCTCGGCTCTATCTTTGATCTTTGGGACCTGACGTGGTTCTTTTGGTTGGTGCACCACTTTGTTCCAGACTGAAATGTCTCAATATTTACTTGATGGATTGGCAAAAATATCCATACAAACATTCATGGTTCCCTGACGATGAATCCTAATGACTTCGGTGATTCACTTCTCCTCTAGTGCCACTATGATGTTGACAGATTTGGTACAGAGTGAAAAATCTCCACCACTGTTGGATTTCCATGTAATTTTGTACACACATCCATGTTCCCCTCAGGATGAATTCTAATAACTTTAGTGATCCCCTGACTTTTCGTCTTGCACCATCATCAGGTCAAAAAGGATTTTTGGTTTATGACCAAATACCTGGCTGTACACTCCTAGTCTTGTTGAGGTATCTTATGGTGAACTAAAAGTTTGACCTGTTGGTGGCGCTAAAAGAAAAGTCAGGGGATCACCAAAGTCAGGATTCAGCCTGCAGGAACCATGAATATCTGCACCAAACTTCATGGTAATCCATCCAATAGTTGATATTTGACTCTGAACCAAAGTGTTGGTTTGCATTAGCACCCTGAAGAAACCTTCCCATTGACAACTTGATTTTACTGTACAACAAAGGACTTACTACATAACTAGAGCTGCAACTAACAATAACTTTCATTATTGATTAATCTGCCAATTATTTTCACGATTAATCATTCAGTATATAAAATGTCAAAAAATTGTGAAAAATGCTCATCACAATTTCCCAGAGCCCAAAGTGACGTCTTCAAACTGCTTCTTTTGTCGAGACTCTTCATTTACTGTCAGAAATGAAAGAAAAGCAGCAAATCCTCAATTTTTGCTTGAAAAATGGCTGAAACGATCAATCGATTATCAAAATAGGTGGCAATTTTCTTTCAATCGACTAATTGTTGCAGCTCTAGACATAACGCTATCTGACACGGCTGGTGTGTGTGGCCCTTAAGAGTGTGTGACCCATCTTGTCCTTTGTTTTTGAGTTTTGGCCCCTCACAGGTGTTACTGCACAACAACTACAGCATGAGCAGAAGTGTTATACTGTACTCCTGAACACAAACTCACATACACTGAGACCTACACACACACGTATGCTAAAAAAGCACACACACACACACACACACACACACACACACACACACACACACACAGCCCATAAAGCCCACAGACAGCCTTTGATCCTGCTCTCAGTGCACACAGGGGAATGTTTGGGCATCTAAAGAGGGATTTACACATAGGCACAAAATAACACCTCTTCTCACCATAAATGGTATAGGTCTGTTCTTTATATTGCCGTGTCCCAGAGAATCAAATAGTTGAGGTTGTTTTTCATGTAAAGTTTCCAAAGAAGCTGTTATGTGTCTGCAACGCTCACGTCTGACATCAGTGGAACAAGAATCCCAGGACGCTAAACTGAATGTGGACTCTTTGGGGTGTTTGCTCTTTGTTTCCAACAATATTTAAGGTAGAACAACTTCGACTGCTCAATCACCAACATCAAGTAAAGTAGCCAGGATACTGTCGTAGACGTGGACTCAACAATTCAAGCATCCATGTGACCTTCTTATCCAAACTGGCTGTTTTTCAGGGAGCATGGGTAACAGTGACTGAAGCGCTTTGCTCATAGCTACTGTACACACCACAGTGACAGTTGCTCACCAGGCCTGGATGTCTGCCTGCACATTTGTAATATGTTTATACAGCTCCTGGGGGCTTTGACCACCTCATGGCTTGACTGTGAATGTGTGCGATGCTCAGGAAGTTAAAGTTTGTAATGTTTATGTACGGCACAATGTCTCTCATGTGACCTGCAGTTCCGGCTGTGGCCACTGAGCAAAAAATCACCACACAACCCAGCGCTGCTCCGGGAGGTCTGAGACACACGAGTTGTTGTGGAGTAGTTTCAGTTACAGGTCCGGCCTCTCAGTGTTCGCCTGTGTGTTCCAGTGCCAGACGGACAGATCTGTCAGCACAGCAGCTCCCTGCCAGTCACACATCATTACTGTATCATAAAGAACAACATAATGAGTGAGAATAACGGCGCTACGGTTCTGCTCAGCCTCGTGCTCACAGTGACTCAAACCGCAGACTTGAAGGTCATCTGACCCCATTTAACATGATGTTTTTCTTCTCTCTGACCCTGGTTCCTCTCACCAGACACTGAAGGATTTCCTGAAATTCAAATTATTAATGTATTTTTTGTAATGTGTGAAATTTACCCAAGGAGGCTGACAGTCTTTGTGTTTCTTTTTTGGTATTTCACGTTAGAAGTATGATTTGAAGGTATTTTTGACCACTAGTGGGGCTATGGTGCAATGTTTTAATAAGCAATCCCGGTGATGTGATGATACACATTCCTGCCAACAGTTTCACACTATTGCACTGATCTACAGGTGGTGGAGATACAGAGCAATGTACCAGGAAACTGAGACTCCTGAGGGACCGGCTCCTGCAAGTTGAGGGTTACCCGAAGACAGGCATCCAAGCTAGCGCTACTATTAGTGAGCTAATCTGTTAGCATGTTTAGTACCTGTTGACAACTATTGGCTGTGCAAGATATTATTACAAAGTCATCTCATAGAGCACGCTGACCGTGGGTTTGACGATGTCGATAATGTGTTTTAACTCAAAGTTACAATGGATGTTTCATGTTTCAGTAGGGATTGATAATTGAAAAGATATTTGTTTACTGCAGTGGCACTGAGCTGTGCTCCTCATCAGAAATTTCTCCATTCAGACTTTCTGAACAGAGCTGGTGGAAGTTTTTACAGAGTGATTTGAGGAGTGATATACAACATTAATACAAATTGGAAAGTAACTTATTTTGAAGGGATACTATGTAGTCTTCAAAATCTGATTAACTAGAATCCACTAGATATTGTGGAATGAGATTGGCTTACAAAAGTAAAGTCTTCACTTAGTTTGTTATTTTTACATTTGAAATATTTTGAATTGAATACATTCAAATCACAGAATAAAGAAAATGCAACTTGATTGACAAGCTTTACGAAATTCTTCCATTTTTTCCTAACATAAATGTGTTTACAAGAAAACAAGGTACCTTTTAAGTTAAAGAAAAGTCTTAACTGTTTCTTAAAGAGGTTTAAAAGTCGAAATGTATTATACGTTTGATGTCATGGTGGTTCAAAAAGTACACAGTAAGGTGTATCCAAGTATCCCTGGAACAAAACCCTAAACTCCTGCCTAGTTTAACAGTCCTGATAAGGCTGATAATTACCGACTTCAGGCTTGACCCAGACTTCCTGTGGGGTCAACGTGTCCTCACTTCACTGTTTGGAATAAGATAGACCATGACGCCTAATAAATGGGGTGTTTGTTGAAGCAGGAATGTCAGAAAAAGCACAAGATAACTGTTCACTTGGAAGATAAAAAAATAATTTACGGAACATCTGGACCTTTTTATACAACTTAAGTCTGTACTTAGTGCTCGTATGTAGTGAATTACCAATATTTTAGAGATATTAGATCAATCTAAAGCAAGAAATTCTATTCCACAGATTGGATACACCTTTGAAAGTGAACTCTGCCTCTGTATCTGCCATGAGTTTGTCTTGCAGCATGAATACACAGAAAGCAAACATGATCTTTCAAATGTTCTGCATGGTCACTTCCCGCGCTGCCAAGCAAAACTGCGCTGAACTGAGGTGTTCTGTTCTGGTGGCGAAGTGAATGCGATGGGCTTTAATCCATTTGGCATTGAGATATCGCGCTATTCATCCACGGTCATCACGTATCCTCCAAAAAAAAAACACAGAAAACACACCCACATGTAATATCCTGGTAAGAGCCACCTGGTATAAAGTGTGGAAGTGGCTGTGGTTAATACAGTACAAGGTTATACAAGCAGGTACAGTTTGCAGGTTCGAATCCCAAGCCGGAAGGAAGCAATTGCCTTGGAGCAATCAACCACTTGCAATGACAATAAAAGTGAAAAAACAAAACAAATGAATGTTAGATTTTCATCTTGTCCACCGTACCAGAATGTACCAGTATTCAGTAATAATCATCTCCAAATAAGAGCTTTAAAAATGCCCAAAATGATTTACATTTTCGTGACAAGCAACCTCTTGTGTTCGTGCAAAGAATTACTGCCCTTTCTCAGAAGCAAAAGTAGAGTAATGTTATACTGGCATATAACCTGTTAGGCTGGAGGTTGGTATGGATGGTTGGGAGGCTGCGTATTGCATCCTGTTACCTAGCAACAGTCAACATTGGTCTCTCTAAACCATGGGCATCTTAAGTGTATGACATCAAATGGATTAATCAGTGTATAGCTCATCATTAGCTCATCATAGATCCAGATTTATTAACTGGCAGATGGAGTGCAGTGTGCAGATAGGCTGGGTCCCTCCCGTAACCCCCCGCCACCCAACGCACCATCAGTCATCAGGTTTGTCAGCAGAGAAAAGCTGAACTTTCACAGTCCCCAGCTATCATCCATCGTTCTGTTCTCAACATCATTTCATTTCATGACAGATAGTTTATTATCTTGTCTATCTTTTTTAAGGCTTTCCAGACCTCCACAGCTGTTATTAATTTTTTTTTTAAAATCCAACTTGGAGATCAGATGCATCCAACATTTGGAACAACGAAAAGCTAATTTTTTCATCTTTATTTTCTGTAAATATTGTTTTCATAATACCTCATCTGTGTTTACCAGCTATCTCTATTAACTCACTAAACTGTCATCTTGTTATAAATGACAGTAACAAGGCAGCGAACCCTCTGCATGGATGCTACACCGTCTCTTACAGTGTGAACACCCTGTGACTACAGTATGATACCAACAGTAACCCCAACACCTTCTCATCACAGGTTGTCAAATACCGACGTCACACCACTCAGTATCTCATACAGACGCACAAGGTACCTTTTAGGTCTAGGCAACAAAACTACTTGGTTAGGTTTAGGAAAAGATCATGGTTTGGCGTAAGTACGTAACGTTATGTAACTTAAAACTTTAAATTATGAACTCTGGTCTCCTGGGTGAAAGTCCTGTGTTTATTTGACCCATCGATCCACCCCGACCACCTCCTTACGCAGACTTTGTCGCTCTTTATACTACATCACCTGATGTTGAAAGCCTGGTGCGTCTCATACTGTATGAGATGCAGAGGGGCGTGACAAAGTGTTGGTATCTGTTGACCTGGGATGAGAACAGGCTGGAAACCCATGAACCTATGAGGCAGTTCTTTAATCACTTCCATCGCACACAACACACACTGATCAAGGTCTTTCATTTCAGCCAGCAGTTTGCAAGGCTGGGGAAGAGATGCATGCACAACAGAAAAGCCCACATTTCTGGAGAAACACACCTACTTTTAAACATGATGAAAGACTTGGATATCAACAGGCTTTTGGATGGGTGGTTGAACAAATGAAAGAGTGAGTTCACATGGTCCAACAAGGCTGCCTGTAAAAGGAAATATTGGTGGAATATTCATTTTTATTAGCCATGTAAACAGCTTATTGTCTTTTTTGGAATAAGGGCAAAACCCAGAATGTTTTGTGCATGTAAAAGCAGTCATTGAGTCCTCATAAAACTCCCATTCAGGTCACATCATGCTGCTCCTGGAAAACCAACCAAATGCCTAATACCACATGACCATTGTCTGCCACCAACAGACCACAATATGTGCTGTAACAATGTCAACAACAATCCTAGTAAATTTGAATCCATCATTCAGATCCATCAGTGGTTTCCATGTCGCTGTGGCTGATATTCAACACTATTAGTGGCTCAGGGAGCAGCTTCCAGTAGATGTGGCAGCATTAATAAACAGAACAAAGACGTTCAAACAAACAACAGACCCTTAACTTGATGTTCATGGTCTGTCAATGGACGCCAGAAGGAGAGAAACCACATATAATAACATTGTTGCCCTGGTTATAGAAAGCCACATTGTGTTTGACCAAATCATGAAGGTATTCATGTTCACTGGGGGCCAACTGGGAAAAAAACAAACCTTTCAGGATCAGGAATTTGGGGAAACTCAAGCTGGAGTGGAACCACTCTGCAACATTCCCACTCAAAAATCAAGATTTCACACCAATATGCTTCATTTCAATCACTATTTAAACAGTTGTGGCCCAAAAACAACATCAAAACAGCTACACAGACACTACAGAGGAGAGGACTGTAAGATGGTATGTGTTGAGTCAGTGGTTGCAGGTGTGTCCTTCCAGCAGATAATGTTTATGCATGTTTGAAATGTGCAGTAGAGGTTATTGCTCTCATCCCAGATTTTAGTTTATGTGTGAAAAGATGATCTCTGACCACAGTTGTTTTTATAAGCCGGTACTGGAATAAGTGCATGTGAAATGGGTCTAGCATGGGTCTTCCTGTCTTGTGTCTTGGAAGCAGTAAGTGTTGGAGGGGAGTTATTGTTCTGGATCTCAAGGTAAAATTTAATGGCTGGATTATTCTGTGTAGTTCAGAAAAGTCTGAGCCATCGGTGCAATGGCTGCCATGATTTTCCATTTTGAGTGTCGGTCAAAACCCTAACCTGGATATGTGCCAGTCTCCCTCTGTGTGGGAGCGAATGTGACATCAGATTGTATGCTGAAAGTTGGCAGTTTATTGTTTCCTTGCTAAAGGCAATTAGTCATACTTTATAGATGTAAACGTATAACTTTTACCAAGACGTTAGGTTCCCGTCTCGGCTTTTGGCACCCATTCAATCCTCCAAGCAGCCCTCATAACAATGCACGCTTCCTGTTCCCATAATTTCATCTAGTGTTTTCTGGTCTTAGAGCGCAAGTATTTGTGTGCCTGAGCCTATAAGATTGCGTACTTTGTGTACATGTGCAAGTGTTCATGGACTCATGGACTCATGTCTGTGACAGTTTGCATCTGTGGCTCCAGAAAAACAAATTGTGGGAAACCTCAAGAGGCAAACCCCGTGTTCAGGGTCCTACATTGTTTGGAGAGTGCCAAGGTTTCATTTCTTGCCCTGTTATGAGAGAGTCTGCCCGGCTCCACAGGGTTTGACAATATTTGACAATATACAGGCGGATGAGCTGCCTCATCCTGGCTGGCTGTTTGGCTTGGCAGGAGTCACTCTGCAGGTAGAAGCCTCCCAAAAACATCGAGTCAGTGTGGTCGTGTAAGCAGTTTGGACACACTCTGGAGTTTAAACACGCCTGTGAGCATTTCACATCCATCATGTTGTTCTAGCCTTGGTAGACTCAAGTTTCTTGGGAGGTAATAAAGGTGCTGAGATCGACATGACAGCCAATGTAAACTCTCAGACTAATTTGGAGCATTTTAAGCCCAAATGTCTCCAGTTTGATTCCCCAGACAGGCTGGGAAAATCCTACTGGGCTGATGAGAGTGAGACATGCTCTGCTCTCCACTGGGAGCAGTTAACCAGCAGAGGACCTGCTGCAGTGTGAGAAGCATTTCTGACCTCCAGAGTGAGCACAGTTTTGCAAAGTGAGGACATTAGGACGCCGTTTTAGGGTTAAGGTTAGGGTAGGGTACACTGCTGATGGGGGTCAGGCTGCTGCATGGTAAATCTGAGGGACCGTGAGATGATTAGCAGGATAGAAGAGGAGAATAAACATATTTAGGCTACACAAATTATTTTTTCAGGTCAAGTCAAATAATTTGTATTTGCATAGCTAAATATCTACGCCAACCCAGCCCAGAACAATGAATTAATAATTCCTGCGCACAAAGATAGAGACAAAGATGTAGATTCGACAGCCCCCGGGCAACTTTTACTGTTTATTCTGCACTGCATTAGGCTACACAACGGTGCAGGCACGGCCGTCAAAGCTGGCCAGTATTGTTGAAACATGGTAACGTAACATCACCACTTAAGGGGAGAAGGAAAAAGAAATGTAACGTGGTACCAAAGCGATGGATTCTGTATTTGTAGACACCTCAGTGCCTTCACAGCTTGTGAATTTGCCACTGAGGTCCCGAAGCAGGAGAAGCTTTCTGAGCTTTTATTGGAATGAATTGGCCGCCATGTTTGGATTGTTCATCCATTGTTTTATACTATTTTGATTTGAGGAAGAACATGGCCTTTCCACTGGAGCCACCCTGTGTACAAACTTAAATATTAATGATACCAGATGTTGTGAATGATTAATAAGGTTTTAAAAAGTGATGGCATCATATTTCCCGAGCTCAGTCAGCCATTCCTGTAGTTATATGGGCTACTGGGTTTTATTTAGTGTCCAAGGTGTTTAAAGAAAGAGACTGTGGTGTGGTGTTCTATGATTTAAAAGCTCTAATAGGCCTCAGATGTCTGGCTGTGACACACGACGAACACAAAACAAGCAGCAGAGATTAAGAGCAGAGGAGTGGTGGGGAGAGAAAAATGGAGAGACGGAGTAGACAGAGAGGAAGTGGGAAGAGGAAAAGAATGGAAATGTGTGGACAGTGAAAAGGTCACAGCCAGGAAATACGAGAGGCAAGATGTTGATGGAGGGGGGCTTGAAGATTCCTCGGAGGCCCTCTGACTCCACTCCAAAAATATTTATTTAACTTGATGGAGGTGACGTCTGTCCTGCAATTCAGCATGTTGCACAGAAATGTCAGTACTTCACCTCGGTGATGAGTAGTTCCCTGTGACAGTAATGAGCACGAACAAGAGGAAATGAGTGGATTTAGGGCTGGTCAGGACTCTAAACCACAAGCCCTATTTCATGATGATGAGGTCAATTTAAGTAGCAACACACTTCACCTCCAGACTTTATCCCCATATCTTCTGTACTCCTAAAAACAACACCTTATCTTTTATAAACGTCTTCTTTAGGCAACATGAAACATGTCACCACTTGAGCTGATTTCTCTGATCAGCCTTATATTTCTGGTTAAAGTTGCTCGTGGACCCTGATGTGCCCAAAACTGTTCCTTTAACAAGACTGCTGCTAATGCAATAAGTGCAATAACTGTTCATGTTTACATCCACAAATGACGTTTATTTTAAAATCTGTGAGCCATTTATGTATATGATGATGATGATGATGACTATTTTTTTAACATGCAATGACAATAACACATCTATCTATCTATCTATCTATCTATCTATCTATCTATCTATCTATCTATCTATCTATCTATCTATCTATCTATCTATCTATCTATCTATCTATCTAATGGGGATATTTACACAAATTACTGTCAGGTGTCAAAACATATTGTGTCAATTTTCTGCAGTTTTTCAATTTAGAGGGGGATTTACTGAGATTGCAGAGGTAAATGAGCCCATGCATAACGTGCAGCTGAATAAGGCCTGATGCCATGTTGATGTGTGTTGTGCATGACTGGAAACTAATGGAGAGAAAAGGAAAGTGTTTTCTGCTGCTGAACTTGGAGTACTGGTTGAAGAGGAGACATTTTTGGGACTGCAAGTGCAAGTGTGTATTCATCCCACAAGAAGGCGGCTGTAGGAGGAAATATTAAAACGCCTCACAAAAGATCAGTGAGTAAATTACTTTTGGTTAAACTTTTAAACTCCTTTGACTGGATCATTTCTGTAAACAGATACAAAATAATTAATTAATTACTGGCAGCTTCAGTCCTAACACACTGGAGCTGCTGTGATCCATTAAAAGTCCGGAAAGATTAGTAAAAGGCAACTGCGTGAAACGGAAAGATAAAGTGGGAAAAATAACTCCAGTAAAATAACTTTAAAATGCATTTTTAAAATTTGGGTTTCTCTCTTTCCAGGCCTCTTCAATTCTCAGTGTTTGTTCCTGCTATAGTCTCACACATTTTACACCTGCGTTTCTCAGTCATTAAATTTCAGTCAGTTTCAGTCTGCTGTGATAAATCAGGTCCCTATATTTTGCGCCTCTGAACAGAAAGCCTTACAATACATATTGCAAACATGCAGTTTTCAGATGTGGTCTTTTAGTCCCTATAAAAGGCCACAAATCTTTAGTAAATATTTCCCTCAGAGTTTACAGGCACACCAGCAGCTCTGCTGCACTTTGGCACAGCGGTGCTTTGAGCTAAATGCTAACATCAGCATGCAACACAATCACAATAACACTGCTAACATGTTGATATTTAGGAGCCATGATCTTTAGGAGCCATGATCTTAGTTTAGTGTTGTAACTTGCAAAATAACACAAAACAGAAAATCCAGCTGAGGCTGATGAGAATGTCAGTTTTAAGTATTAAGTCATGGACACATTGAGACTTTGACTTGATGATGGTGCTAGATGAAAGGTCAGAGGATCACCAAAGTTATTACAACAATAAATCAACCTGGGGGGACCATGAATATCTGTACAAAACCCCACATCAGCCCAGTGAATACTGGCTGAGATATTTCAGTCTGGAACAAAGTGGCAGACCAGAAACCGACCGCAGCTCTGTTCTGCCCCGGGCCCCTCGAGGTTTATCTGGCCACGTCTACACGTGTTGCTGTTATCTCCCATTTCACACAAAAGGTGTGACATGGGAGATAACAGCAACAAGGACTGTGGGAATTGGCCATTTCAAAAAAGATAACATGCTGATTTTCTATAATAGTTACACCATTGTTTTTAGGTACATACCCTGGAGAACAGACAACCTGCAATACCACCACTAAGCAACGACAAGGAGGAATGATTTAAAACAAAATGAGCTCCAGTAATGACGGCAGAAAGAGTGCATACTTTCAACACTGTAAAAACAAGAGTCTATTCTAACTATTCCTTATTTGAACCCTGACTGGAGCTACAGAGACAATGAAGATAGGTTTACCTTGATGCTGATA
The DNA here is from genome assembly GCA_008360985.2 of Macquaria ambigua. Lineage (NCBI taxonomy): Eukaryota > Metazoa > Chordata > Actinopteri > Centrarchiformes > Percichthyidae > Macquaria > Macquaria ambigua. The sequence goes on from VMKM01001405.1 coordinate 91,476, forward strand.
GATCAACATCAGAGTCGTGGTGAGAAGCCAAAAGTAAGGGAAGTCCATCCTGCTGGCCTCCTCAGCGTCCAGGTGAGAAATCTGCCGAAAGCACGTCAGTCTTCACGTAAAATTCCTCCCAGCAGTGCCCGTCTTCCAGTAATCAGAAACAGCAGAGAACGATACTAACAACACCTTTCATACACGAGGTACAGGGAGGGGGTCCTGCTGAATCAAACACCTGAGTTTATGAAGGTTCCCTGTCAACAACACTCGAAAAAAGAAAAAGTTGATCCAGTCAGGTAAGTGTTGAAATCTGCAACAGCTGCCGCCCTGCAGTAAGCCTGCTTCAGGGTGCCGAGCTGTATCCTGAGGGGCTCTGGGGCTGCAGCTGGGTCCAGGCGGAGGGAGGATAGTGTGACCAGTTGGGAGCACAGCTGTATTAAGTTGTATCATAACAGATGTGGAGAAGTGAACTGTAGGAGAGAGGAGGAGGAGGAGGAGGAGAGAGGAGGAGGAGAAGGAGGAGGAGGAGGAGGAGGAGGAGGATACACAGGAGAGGCTGGCTCTGCAGAGAGACACCTCCACAGCTCTGGACGTCATTAATCACATGCAGCCTCGCTGACCTGTGTCACGCTCTCATGCGCGCTCTCTCGCTGTGGTGTCACTCGTGTTGGCTCTGGCTCAGTAGCTATACATTATCAATATTTCTTTTAATCTGATTAGAGATTCCAACTTAATTGTTTACATGGACGCTAAATAAAGTGATCCGATCAGATGTGTTAGACAAAAATCTGCCAAACATATAACAGAAGAAGAAGCTTTGTTCATCTTTTCAAACCCTTGTTTGAAGAACTTGTTGTTTGGAGCCTTTCGACCATCGAATCCTTAAATCTTTTTAGTTGTATCAGCCACAGAGCAGTTTGGTTTATGTCCCTCCCGGAAATTCGTTCACCTAATGTTCTCCCCACGTGAAAGAATATATTAATTCCATCCAGAGATAACGATCGGATTAAGCATTTACATGGTTAACCAATCCCAACCCGATTGAAAACTCTCTTCCGATTGAGGTGGTTACATGAGGCCTTTTGATTCCGATTGGGCTGTTATTCCCATTATTATTGGAATATCAGGGTCGATGTAAATGCAGCTAATAAGCGTCTCCTTGTAATCTTAAATCTCTCCCTCTTCCGTCCGGGGATGTCCTTGCAGAGTCCTCCACACGTGTCTGTTTAGTGTGTACATGTCTTTATCCGTGTGTGTCTGAGGCAACAAAAGTATGAGTGTTCATCCCTGCTTAGAAATGCAATGACTTAGCTTAAGTAGAAACATTGCTCTCTTTTCTTAAGGTAAAAGCTACTATTTTAACTGGCGTTGGATGTCCTAGGCTCATTGATTAAGGCAAGAATTTGGAGATCAAAACCAAAAAGGGTCTTAAGTCAACAATGAACTGGCCTGCTGCTGAAGTTTGGTTATTTGGATATTTTGGGACAGTGAAAGGATGATTCCTAACGTGGTGATCCCCTGATCTGAAAAGTTCACTCTAAGAGAAGTTATGTCTTAGTCTAACATCAGTCTAAAATGACACTAAATGTACTTGGAGGATTCATTCCTTCATGATGATAAAAAAACATTTGGATTTCTGGATCCACTTTCTCGTTGGCAAAATACCCAGATTCATTAAGCTCTGATGCTAACAAATGTTTTATCAACCCTCATCATCGGCCTTTTATTAGCAAAGAGCAATAGAAAACATACAGGAAGCAGCTTCTTATTTTTCTCAGACTGCCGCTGGTTAAAATGACAAACATCATAATTAATACTTCATATCTTCTGTTGCTCATCCCATAATCAGGTTGTGAACGTTAATCAGGCCGCCACTAAAAACTGTTGTGTTTCTGCCTTCTCAACTAACAAGATAAGATTCAATAAGGGATTTGAAAGGATTCAGATTTGATAACTAGATTTGGATTATGGACACGTCTGGATTTTAATACTTTAATACCATTTCCCTCGAGCCCCAGATTGTGGGCAGTTAAACGTCACCAGCAGTGGAGTGGTGAGCTATGAGAGTGTCTGTTAGACCGCATACTGATGTGAATTAAAAGTGCTTAATAGTTGTGTCCACCAAATATTATTTTAGCCCCAAAAGTGTGCGGTTTTCAGTCTCCCTACTATTTTGGCAGATAACTCTCTGCGTATTTGTTTTGGATTGAGTTGCTGAGGAGTCGCCAACAATCTTTAAGAGACCATTCTGAGGTCATCTGGAACAAAATACTATACGCTGAGCAGGAAACTGACAGAACCACAAAAGGTGGACCCCGGTTTGGGTCTATCTTTTTATCTTTTTTTGGGCCCAGTTAGGGGAAGTTGTCTTGCTGTCTTTCTGTCAGTCTAACCGAGGGGAGGCCGCTGCGGTAAACCAGATTCATAAAGAGATTAACGAGGACAATCCAAACATCTGGGGGGCAGATACTGTGGCGAGCTCTAGAAAGAACCTTTTGGTTGGGTTTCCCCAAAATTGCTCCACCAGATCTCGTGAAATTTCCTGAAACGAGCATGGCGTCCTGAAATGTAAATAGCAAGCTCTGTGCGGAGGAAGTGTTTCACCACCATGACAGGAAGAGCAGAAACAGGCAGTAATTAATATCAGCATGACATTTACCTTCTTTACTTTTAAGCCTTATTACCCAGGTTCAATCGACAGTTTTTCAGAGAACTTTTCTAATTTAACCCTGTTTGAAACTTTTCTTTCAAAGGAATAGTCAACATGTTGGGAAATGCGCTGATTTGCTTTCTTTCACGTACTGAGATGAGAAGCTGGATATCAATCTCATGTCTGTGTGTCAAGTACTGAACAAGAGGCAGCCTAGCTTAGCATAAAGACTGGAAGCAAGGGGGAAACAGCTTCCAACACCTCCAAAGCTCACTGATTAACACGCTGCATCTTATTTGTTTAATCTGAACACAAACAGAAATGTAGAAATTAAAAGTTGTGGTGTACGGGGGAGTTATGTGCTAGAACTATTTCTTGACAAATAACAGTTTATCCATCCACCCAGTACAACATCTCTGGCTATACCGCATGCTGCCAGATACAGCCGATGGGGTTTCGGTATGGGACTCCATGATACCAAACTTGGCAACCTCACTGTGACTACAAGATTTAAGTAAGCTGGCAACTGTCATGCTGGTTTTAGACCAAACCAACTCTATTGCCTGACAGGAACGTCCATATTGGACATTTATGCAAAAACACGGATTATGCCAAATGCTAATGTATTTATGCTAAGCTAAGCTAACCATGTCGTGACTCTGGCTCTTTACTTAATTTTGTCATGTTACAAAGTGACATTTTATTTATGTTAAAATCCAGGATGTGCTACTGTCACATCATCTTTTCATATCCACAAAAACTTTAGATTTATACTTCGGTAACTCACAGTAATTGTACTCATGGCATCATTTTGAATTTAAATCCAATAATGTGGACAGTAAACAACACACACTTTGTGAATTTGCTGAAGTGAAGTGAAAATAAAGTCTGTCAGCTCTCTAGGCGTTGAGAGTCACTCCTAGCTGTTGACACAGATGTGTACATAACACACATTTTAATTTAATTCAGTGGGCGCAAATAAGCAATTTAAAATGTGTGTTTGTGCGAGTGTCTGCATGTCATTTAGCCGGCTGTTTGACTTCTCATCAGGTCTTTAGACGAGATAATTAGAGAGCAGAGGGAAACTGGAAACAACAGCCTGTCACTCCCATTGCCCCTGAGATACAGCACAATTATAGGCGAGATAATGGGGGGGGATGGGGGTGGGGGTGGGGGATGTGAAAGAGGAATATGTAGAAAGAAAGGGATAAAAGAAGGGTGATGAGAGAGGCAAGAGACAGACTAACAAGGTTAAATGTTAATGATTTATGTGTTAAAATTAGAGTCAGTGGGAGGAGAGAAAACAGTCGGGTATGTATGGATTGCATAACAGTGTACCGGAGAGGTCAAGTATAAATGCATTAAGAATGCAAGAGGCATTCTTCTTCTCCTCAAACCATACTGTTTACATGTCAGGAGTGGTTTCCATTTCCCCCTCGGTCAGCGCTGGAGCTCCAGCCGGCGGTGGTTTAATATGCCGAGCCAACATACCGTATGGACACGTTCCCCTATCCAGAAATCAAAGAACTTTGAGAACATAAAGCACGCACATAAATTCAAAAAGCACACTGTACAGTCACTGACTGATGGTCTCTCATGTTATAAACACACACAGAGCGAGACAGAGGAAGGGATCATTCAAAACAACTGACGAGCACAAACACCACGAATGAAAAACCATATGAAAAAAAGGCAAAGAGAAATAATTAAATTAATTAATTAATTAATTAATTAAATCCGGCAGTCACACTACGGCGTGGCTCTAAAGACAGCTGGTCCACCACTTTGGTCCAGACTGAAATATCTCAAAAACCTTTGGATAGATTGTCATGGATTTTTCTCCAGACATTCATGAGCCCCAGCAGCCAATTAACTTCGATGGTTCAACGCTGACATTGTGCTTACGGAGTACACTGAAAAAAAGTTCAAAATAAGACAATATGATATACCGTATGTGACTAATATAAATGGAGGCCTGATGGTGAGCTGTACAGTCGGCCGGCTGTAGATCAGCAGAGCAAAGCTGTCTGGTCTACTTTGTGACCCTGACCTGGATAAGCAGCAGAAAACAGATGAGACCGTCCTCCTCCCAGGAAAAACAAGAGCATCCATCGGTTCAGCAAATGCCTCAAAAACGACGGATGTTTACGTCCGTGTGACAAAGCCCTCTAGCAGCCGGAGGTATTATAGCTCTTGTCCGTCGGGAGCAATGGAGGACGTAGTGCAATGTTTTTATAAAGCCACAGAGTCCGCAGAGGGAGGAGGTCAGGAGGGATGGATGGTTCAACAGAACGTCAGACTTCAACACGGGAGCTGCTCGTTTCCTGATTTCCTACCGACAGTGAAGGTGGTTTCTATCAACAGTGACAACAGTTCCCAAACCTTAATCTTTCCATCACCAAGTCATTTTTGTGCACGAATCAAACCTTAACCAGCGTCATCACATCATTAAACAATTTTACTGCTGCTTTATAATAATATTACTTACATACGTCTCATGGTATTTTTACTCCACACAGCAGCGCTGATGAATGCTCATATTTTATTTCCTCCAGAGAGCAAAAGTTCGAGCGCATGTGATGCTCAGACTCGTCCTGTTGAATATTCCCCTGAAGGAGGGAGGCAGATACGACCTCTGACCTCCACAATGCAGATTGGATAATCTGCACTGGATAATCTACATTGGTGCAGATAAAGATATTGGATGTGAGAAAAGAGCAGTCAGTATCAAGACAGATGGCTTTCTGTGGAATTTTAACCAAATGCAGTGCATGCTGGGAAGTAAACTCTTGTTACTTGCTTGCTTGAAGACTTACAAACTTTTCTAATTACCTTTCGTCAAAGATAAGAGCCGAAACGATTCTTGGATCTATTTTTTTTAAAGACAAAATGCCACAAATTCTCTGCTTCCAGCTTCTTCAGTTTGGGGATCTTCAGTTTTAGATTATATCTTTGGGTTTTGGACAGTTTGGACATTTGAAGTTGGGCTCTGGGAAATCGTGATGACATTTTTCACATATTTTAATACATAATACAATGATTAATTGTTTAATAGAGACAATAGTCAACAAATGAATTTGTTTGTGGCATTAGTAAAAAAAAAAGGTCATATGATTCATTACATTATGAGATTTAACAGTGTAATAGAAGAAGAAGTTATTAATAATAGTTATAGTGATTCTATTTGTCTTCAGTTATCTTCCTCCAGATAAACTCCCCTGCTGTTTTTAAGTCAGCATTCCTATTTGTCCCTGGTATTATGATTGTGACTGTGGAGGAACGACTGATTGATCAGCCGCCCTATTGCTCCCTGGAGGAGGTCAGGAAAGGTGACATGGGAGGGGCGGGGGGACTTTCAACCTATAATTATCTCCTCATCATTATCTCATTCTGTTACACAGGCTTGACGGTTCAGTTAAACCCTGAAATTAAACACCTCTCCTTTACTGTGGGGCGTTTTCTGCCACCACTGACATGATGACGGAGTGAAATGATTAAACCTCTGAGACAATGGCTCTGTTCCAAATCGCATACTAACATACTATTCATACTAAGTATGACGTCAAACTGAGTATGTAGTGCATTCTAGTTGCATAGTATCTGGATTTTGTGTACGCGAGAAATTCCCAGATAAGAAAGAATTTCTTGCTTCTGGCAACTAAAGCTCAAGGAGGTGACTCTCATCAGCATGACCGGATTAACCCGTGACAGACAAATATTTGCTGTTGGGCCCCTATCGACGTCCATCTTCTCTCCATCTGTACCCTGTTACTTCCAAGTGGCCATTACAACACATACCAACAAGTCCTCCAACTTACGTAACTTCAGTTACTAGTAAGTCTAAGGGACACGAACAGCGGTCTCCTGGGTGAAAAGCCCTCTGCTGACCCATCCATCCCTCCCGACCTGTACCCTACATGGACTTTGGCATTCTTCTAGGTTGCCGCCTAACAATAAAGGTAAATATGGGTCGTAATAAGCTGCTGCACAGACGACGTATACAGCTGTATTTTGGGGGAGGACAGTCTCATACAAACATGGCAGCCTCATTATACGCCCAACCAGCCAGACCAGCGAGTACACTTGTGCTCGGGTCTCAATTTAAGGTCTTGAGACTAGATTTCGACACAGATCCACAAGATCAAGCGATGATGTCGGACCACGGGACCATGCTTAGTTGGTATTGTATTTTAGTAGCACAGTTTCTCTGCCCCCTAGAGCAGTTGCCCAGTTTGCCTGGTTGATAATCCAGTTTTGCTCAACAGAGGCAAAACATGTCCATGTTGAAAATTTGTGCATAATAAAAAAAATTAGGGATGTAGCAAACCAGTACACTACATCTGTATCACAGCCAATCGGAGTGGATTTGATGTCAGCTTTTTACATTTACTGGATGGATTAGCACAAAGTGTATGCAGACAAACAGACAATGAATCCTCCTGACTTTGGTGATCCTCTGACCTTTCATCTAGCGCCATCATCAGGTCAACATTTTAATGAGTCCAACACTTTGGTTTATGACCAAATACCTGCAGAACTAACAGCTGGACTAATTCCTGTTTTATTTTTTCTTTCAACAATGATGTCAACGTTACTGAACATAGAAACACGGGACTCTCCTGTATAATGTAACCATCATATAGGTTTATTATTTTGGCCACCAATTTGAGTTATTTTAACTTTGTTTCTGAGGAATCAGTTTTTTTCTGTCTAAATATTGCAATAAACATCAGCCCGGGGTGGTGTTGCCATGGAGATGAAGGCAGTCACAGCGAATCAGAGCGGTAGCGAATTCAAACAAAACATGGTGCAGAAGTTGCTGAATTCATCCGAAATGGACTCAGATTTAAACTTCACAACTCTGTTAGCAAATATTAACACACTCACACACTAAACTAAGATGGTGACCGTGGTAAAGTTTACCTGAGCACAGCCTCACAGAGCTGCTGGTGTGGCTGAAGACTATTCAGGTAAAGTATACTGACAGGAGATGAGACTTTGGGGTATAGGAAGTTGCAATGGGCATTTGTCCTTGAGCTGCTTGTCCTATATGAAGGAAAAGGATTTTGAAAACCTACCATGTACTGCACAAGTGGGGATTATCAAACAGGGATGGAACTATGGGAATTAAGTACATTTTTAATGTGATTTTGTTCTGCAGGGCTTTTATGAAGTACATCAAATCTCTTTTCTTTTGTTTGTAATTAAAAGATATTGAGAGGTGGATCAACCCACACAGCCCAACCTGCTGGCAGCTCATCTCAGACAGACAGACAGTCAGACAGGTGCAACAACTGACTGCTCTTTGTTTCAAGACAAAGAGGAGACAAAGACAGACGTTATGAGCTCCCATGAACAGAATGTCCTGATTGGTCTGAGTATGAAAACCACCTAATTCTGCCTGCAAATCCACCTCATATTTAGTGTGGACCAGTCGAAGGCTGGATCAACATTCCTGAGCGAGAGGGGGAGAGGGAGAGGTTTGATCTTCAATGAGAAGAACAACAAAAGAGAAAAGGAAATAATGTACAATCAACTCCCAGTCTTTCACATCTACTCATATAAACACACATCTCGTTCCTCTCTTCTGTCTGCTCTGTATCATTCTGTAGCTCCTCAACCTAACATAGTGGTTCTATTTAATTCACTTCAGTTTTATTTATAGAGCACCAAATCATAACAGAAGTTATCTCAGGACTCTTTTCATATAGAGCAGGTCTAGACCGGACTCTGAGACCCAACAGTTCCCACCATGAGCAAGTGCTAGGCAACAGTGGCAAGGAAAAACTCCCTTTTAACAGACAGAAACCTCGACCAGAACCAGAACCAGAACCAGGCTCTGGGTGGGCGTCATACACTGAAAACCACACCCACTGGAGGGGAAAACAATCGGCGCCACAATCTGCAACCAAGGGCTGAAACGCTAACCAAACGCCTGCAGCAGCTAAAAACATTAGATTTTTTTTACCAGGTCAGAGGATTATTTTAGCACCGTGTGTCCACCAGAGAGGACAAACTCAGTACTGTGGGTCTGTCTCAGCGTCCCTTCTCAAGCTAAGCTACTGTAGTTAGCTAAGGCACTAGCTAACATAATACTGCATAGCTTTCTGATTTAGCCACATTCCACTACACAAGTTGCTTTAGCTTAGCTTACAGCAGTATAGTTAGCCTAAAACTGACATTTGGATATCTGACTGAGCAGTGACTAAATGCTGCTGCACACAGAGACACACTGAGTGTCAGGATCCCACAGAGTTCCCGTTCTTCCTGCTGATGCCTCACGTCTGGATCCACTTTGTCTTTTTAAAGGTTCAGTTTTTGGGTTCAGCAGCTTATAAAAACTTAGTTCTGGGTTCTTCACCCTGTTGGTGGTGCATCCCACCACACAGCAGCTTTTAGGCAGGTTTCTGTTGTTTGCTAGCAGACCGAAGTGACAAAGAGGCTCCTTCACACAATACAAAGTCAATGGAGGGCGATGGATTGTTTTCCCCTCTGGTGTGGGTGGGACTTAATTGCTGTCTCTATGGCTGCAGAAATTTTGAAACTGGGCCTTTGGTCTCTTTACCACCAGTTATGTTGGTGATCTGTCTTTTCGGTCAAGTGGAAAAACAGAAGATTAACCTGAAAGTGGTGCTAGAGGAAAGATCTGCATCGCAGCGATAATTAGGGACTTTTGGGTCCATGAATATCAACAGCAAAGTTCATGACAATCTGTCCAGCAGGCGAGATGTCTTGAATAGTCATTTTATCCATCAGTTTGACTGTCTCTCACTGTCTTCTGTTTTTGTGGATCTCATTTTCTCTCTCAGAGTGTGATGTCTGTTTTCTCACATTCTCTCAGCAGTAAAAACTTTAACATATGGTCCAGATCAGGGAGATGTACTCGGAAGATGAAATACTGCTAATTTTTCCTCACTGATGAATGTTCTGTCTGCATGATGGACTATAGTGAGTTCTCCTAAGAGGCTCAAACAGATGGCCTTTGCTGTAAAAAATGACTTTTCTCAGCTACTGAACAGCATGAAGATCTCATCTTTTCATTTGAATAATTGGAAACACAGATTCACACAGCCATGCACACAAACACGCGCCACAGTGTTCAAAACAGAGCTGTGGTCGTCTGGCCAGGCTGACTGCTGCATCTGGGCTCGTATAATTTCCCCTCAGTGTTTAAGTGAGGTTGCTTGGATCCAGGAAGTGTTCCTGCCTGTTTTCTAGCTTTGTTGTTGCTGCATTTCAGTTGCGAGCCAGTGGGATTCTGCTGGAGAACACACCACATCTTACAGTCTGAGGCCAGGAGCAGACACTCCACCTAAACCCCCAACCCACCGCCCTGGCTGTGAACTTCCCCAAACACTACCAACTCCCTTCAGTTAGTAAGGCACTTACACCATCAGAGCCTGTGCTACGTGGATGCTAAACAACATATATCAACCCTTTTCTCTCCCAGTACCAATTAAGATACCTAATCTCAAGGTATCTGCCAAAAACTGAGTAGCGATCCGATGGTAGTGCTGCCTTTTCCCCAAATTTAAAATCTGTGTGGAACTCAATCATTTTCAGACGTTCAAGATAACATGGGAGCAGGGATCGCTAAGGCACTTAAAACTGAGACGACTGCCAACCTTGACTGAATAAATGGAACTGATAGAGACTGATAGGAAACACTGAATCTTATAATAAAGAAACTTAATGTGGACCGATACCCAACCTGCTTAATAAGATCAGTACTGGGGCCGATACCAATCCAGCATATCAGATCCCTGCATCCCTAGTAGAGAGCAGTGATTGATCAAAATATAAGTGTATCAAGGTGCATTCAGTAGCTTTTCTGAAGCTTTCAATCATATCACATGATCATCATCAGCCTTCAACCTCAGCTTTTAAGCAAACATGGATGAGTGTTCAGAAACAATAAGTCCATGACTGGGCAAACTGCACCTACTAACGATGATGATGAGGATGATGAAGTGATATGACGAAAAGCTCCACAACGGCTACTAAATAGACCTTGTGGTGAGATGTTTGAATGGATCCTACCAATTGTCTCCACGTGGTTTTTCATAATAAAGTCACTGGTTCTCTGCAGCTGAATGGCTGCCTGGCTGTATTTTGTTGTGTGTTAGGGGGAGTTTGTAAGCTGTTTCATAAACCACAATGGAAGGGAATGGAGCTGGCCAAAAAAACGCCACCGCCAACACCCGTTAAACTGGATTGCGGGGTTCAAAATGGTGTTTCAGGTGACTTTTTAATTTTCTTTGTTGAATATCCAGTGCTGATTTTCTAGTGCGCATATCTGCATTTCTAGACCTCAGTTTAATAACCTTGTGATGCAGTGCAAGTGTACTGCCCACAAACTCTTCCAGTCAAAAGCTTTATGTAACAGTATCGGTTAGGGTTAGGGCTGATTGGGATCAGGATCTGCCAATCGAAGTGAAGCCTCCGATGAAGGATATCTGAGGTCGTATTAGTGCTGGAGCCAAGAAATGACCAAGAGCTGTTTCTTATTTAGTTTGGTTTCGTTTGATGCAGCGTTTTAGATCCATTAAGAAGGAAATTGCTGAATGCTCAGGAGGAAACAATGAGGGATAACAGACGGACTGGTAATTTGAGAATCTTTAGAGTTGAACCACACACACAGAGTGAACAAACAGAAAAGCAGAACATAAACTTTACAGATACAGATTTGATGAGTTGTGCTTGGTGCTTGAGTTTTATAGAGTTCCAGGTTTTACTAATTGGGAAAAGATGTAAATGTGGGGCTCACCAGGTGCACATCAGGGACTTATTACAATAATAAGAAGCGTCACCGGCCAAGACCAAGAAATGTAATTTGCTGCCAATTTGTTTGTTTTGTGGCAAAGGAAAAGAAAGTGGTTACAGGCCTCAATTAATAAAACATCAAACCAGATGTCATCATATAAAAACATGAGAAAAATGGAAGAAATAGAGTCCGCACTCTAGATAATACTCCCATGAACATTTATTAGTAGGCCTAATCGCAACTACACACATTATAAGTCGACCACCGACTTGGAATATGACTGAATCCTGTGCCAATTCTCACACAAGTGGCTCTTTTTTGGACAGACCCTCTTCGATCATTTTATTTGGAAAGCATCTGAAACTCAATTGAAGGAGTTCCATAACTTTATCAACACTAACAGTCACCATCTGAAATTCACTACTGAATATGACGAGCACAAGATGAACTTCTTAGACATCCTTGTTTACAGGGACTCTAACAGACTTGGTTCTAACCTATACCGTAAAAGCATTGACAGAAACTCTATTCTACATGGACAATCCTTCCATCCCATTCCACTGAAGAGGAGTCTGCCTATATCCCATCTGCAGTTCTGCTGTAGACTTCCACTCCCAGGCTGCTGACCTAGAGAAACGTTTTCAAAGACAGTACAAACATGAATGGGTTGCATTCTGCTTGTGGTACGTGGCTACATCTGAGTCTAGAGTCAATTGTACAATCCAGTATTCACCCCTTGGCAGGGAATTTCAATCTATCATTCGAAACCACTCACACATTATAGAATCTGACCCAGCACTTAACAAATGTTTAAGCACACAACCTCGCATTATCTACCAGAGACCACCCAATCTGAGAAACCTGCTGGTGAGAACCTACCTTCCACCACTGACCCGGCCCCATTGTTTTTACAGAATATTCCTCATGGCAAGTACACATGTGGTAACTGCCCACAATGCCACTTCACACAGAAAGCCACTACCTTCAATCAGCCACGAACAGGAAAATCATGTAATCTATATGCTCAAATGCCCGTGTGGCCTGGCCTACATTGAAAAAACTACTAGACCACTTAAAACAAGAATTTCTGAGCACAGATCCAACATTCGAAACTATGATATTAGAAACTCAGTGGCAGAGCATTTCACACAAGCTGCTCCCAACGTTTCTTCTGTCAGATACTTGGGCACTGAATTTAGTTAAACATTCCCGTCGTGGAGGTGATTCCAACTCATTGTTACTAAAAAGAGAAGCGTTTCGGATCTACACCTCAGACACGCTGACTCCTAAATGATTAAATGAGGACTTTGACTTGCATCCATTTCTGTAGTGACTCTCTTGTGCAGGCTCTCTCTGGTCAGTCCCCTTTACTTACCAGTAGTGTGTATGGATTCATGGTACTCCCTGTGTGTTTATGATTGCTCTGATGTTGATGTTGATATTATATCCTCAGCTTGTGGGTTATATACCCTTTTTATGCTCTGCCTCTCCTCTGCTGTGGTGTTGTTTTATTGCCATTCAATATTACCATTTTTTCAGATTAGCAGAGGTGCCTTTAAATTAGTCAGGCTACATTTTCCTTTTTCTGTTTTCTTCTTGTTATTGCATTACATTATGATGGTTCATACTCTGGTCATGTGATATTCAAGTTGCTATGGTTAAGCTCTAGGTAGTGTACCAGGTCTTTGACCAGACAGGTATCTTTTTAAAGCGTACTGTGGAACTTTGTACAGTTATTGGGTGTATGGTGTATTTTCTGGGGACTTAATTGTACATTTTTACTATTCATTATATGTTTTACTAATGTGCTGAATATTTTTCTCCTCAATATGCGGGTAAGGTATGACGAGTATGATGAGTTTATTTACCTGATGATTCTGTTATGGTATATTTGGGTGGTTTAGAATATATTGTACATATGAATTATATTTACAGGGTTCATTTTACATATTAATTGTATTTACAGAGTTCACTACTTTTTCTTTTTTGGTTCACCATTCTGTAATCACATGACCTGTCAGGTGACCCCTTTGGACAGGTACTTGTAAGGTGTGTTTCATGTCTGATACCACAGGATGCACTTAGAGGTAACAAGAGTCCTCAGAGTTGAGTTGTTTTGATTTAAATTTAAATTTAAAGTATACAACAGCTAGTTTCATAATCTCACCAAAGTGTTTGCTGTGTTTACTCCGACAGCAACCACAAACCCAGTAAACTGTCTTTCTTGCTTATTCAGGTTTACATTGTAATACCAAGAAAAGTTGGAATGTGGATCCATGATTCCGTGAAATTATCAGAGAATGAAAATATATATTTGGACTGGTTTTTAATGAAGATGCACATGTTGCATTATCCCAAGTGTTAAGGACGTCGTTACAGAGGAAATCATGTGAGGTTACCTGAGTAAATCCCTTGCAGGTCTGTTTGCTGGTGAAGTCACTTGTTGGTAAAAGAGAAAACTATGTTTACACACGTAGAAATACGTATACACACTGTTTTCATCAGATTTATACAACCATGCATATACACATGGTTCTGATTTATAAATCTTAATCATTGTGGAACTGTGAGCATGTGCACAAAACACAAGACACGTGTAGACACGTCTTTAATCATATGTTTGCATATCAATATTTCTGTCTGCTCCACCAGTCTTTCAATAAAAATATTGAAACTGAAAAACGCAGTGAACAGAAACTGTCAGCATAAAAAAAGAGAAGAAAAAATCTGAAGATTGTATTTAAAAAACACGTCAGAAGGCAAAAAACATCCAAATAAAATAAGATAATAAGACTGTAAGTGCATGGGCAGAAACTGAACAAGTGTGTTACATTTGTTCTTTACTGGAAGCTTGGATTTCTGTGTTTTGTTTTTCAGTGGAACTTGTTTCAGGGCCAATACAACTTTTCCGAATACAAGTGTATTTAATGCAAATGTTTCCTTTTTCAGTTCGGGTTTAATTTTTTAAAGCCAAAATCTAAAATCCCTGTTCTGGCTCCATAAGAGCAGCGCTGCAAAACCAGCAGGCCGAGGTGAACACAGCACAGAACAGGGTCGGATTATGGGCTGGATTTCAGCCTCAGGATCGGGACATCTCTAATGAAAATATCTCCTAAAACAGCTTTAAATTAAATATTGTTCTAAAAACTGATAAACACTTAACCTGTCTTCTTTACCAAGTAACACTTTCAATCATCACCTTCCACTTTTCCTTCCTCTCCTGGGTTGCAGTGGGGAAAAGGCACCTCCATACATAAAGTTGCATTCAAGCTCAGGAATGGACTCTGTTTACCCAAACGGCCTCTATGCGGAACCCTGCACTCCCTCCCCCCTCCGTCTCCCCTTCCTTCTGACCGCACTTTATATCGATGGTATATACACGAGTTTATGAGGTCTGATGTTTGGTCAACCTCCTCCCTCCTCCTCCTCTCCTCCCTCCCTCCCTGTTTTATGAGCAGTGAGAAGGCAGCTCGGTTTTCTGTTTTGAACTCTGAATTCAAAACAGAAATGTTTTATGTAGTGTACTCGACCGCTGATGGTCGACCGTGCCTGTTTTTCATCAGCCTCTTGTGTGTGTTTTTTTCTCTGGCAAACAATACAAGAGGAGATGAAGATGAGTGAAGAAGAGGTGACTTGGGGGAGAAATGTTCTTGTTCTTGTTCCAGGTTCCTGTGATTGATTACATACAGTGTGTATTCTGGCCTGATATTCAGTGAATACACACATACATGGTTCACCTTCTGGAGCAGCAGGCGGTGTGATGCCTGTATTAAAACGTCTTTATTTGCCTTCCTCTCATCTGATGTGAGAGTGGAAGAGTAAGGTATGAGATAGATGATTAGAGAAAGGGGAGATGGGACCAGATGAACGGAGAAAATATATGAATTTTAAATGAAATAAACAAGACAAAGAGTCTATGGTCATGCTGGCGTCTCTGTGAGGCTGTAGTCTAAAGCTAAATGCTAATATCAGCATGCTAATACAGTGATATTGAGCAGCAGATCTATAGTGGTGAAAGTTCAGCTGAATCCTACTTTCTCTTAGTTTCTCTATCACAGACCTGCGGTAACTTTCTGTAACTGAAACTATCAGCAATTTAAATACAGTTGTTGAGTCTTTAGTCGCCGTATTAAAGGATCTGAAAATCTGTTTTATAGCAGGTTCCAGACTTGTCTGTGTTGAATTTTATTGGCTATTAGCATATGTTTG
This sequence comes from Macquaria ambigua, assembly GCA_008360985.2. Taxonomy (NCBI): domain Eukaryota; kingdom Metazoa; phylum Chordata; class Actinopteri; order Centrarchiformes; family Percichthyidae; genus Macquaria; species Macquaria ambigua. Next base: position 107,084 of record VMKM01001405.1, read on the forward strand.
TCATTGTCAACAGACAGTGTGCACCAGCTGAAAATGACGAGTGTGCTGTTGAACGTTTCTGTAAAGCACTTTGTAACCTTATTAAGAAAAAAAAGTTTATTATTATTATTATTAAAAGAATCAATAGGGGATTCATTAGCATCAGAGTTTAGTGAATCTGGGTATTTTATTAACCTGTAATCTTGTTTTATGAACGTTTTTATATAAGATGTTTTCACAAATGTTGGAAGAATAAAGTGCAGAAATAAATGCTAAAGCGTTTCATTCAATGTATTTTTCTGGGATGACTGATATGTGCCACTGCAGAGAAATACTGACTCAAACAAACAACTGCACCTGGCTGAGCTAACTTCACAGAGACACAGTTAGTTCACTGATATGAGTTAACATTTTCAGTTGGTTTCAAACTTAGCCAATCGGATGGAAACGTGAAATATTATGTTCTAAAAGTTGTATAAACTCCAAAAAGCTGGTTACATCTTATACATGTTTACAGTGTACCATGTACTTCTGTTAACATTTGGATTACAGATTGTCCCTTTAAACCTGAGCATTCATTTAAAAAGATACAACTATAAATTAGACCGTAACTGTTTTTCTACCTTTGTACCTAGTTTCCTCCTTTTTCTTTGAATATCTCAGTATTACTACAACCCTGGATACAGCCCTGCTCATGGATACATGCGTACACCACGTGTATCTTCTTGGCATACAAAAATACTACAAAGCTTATACTCACATACACATCAGTAGTGAATACTAAAAAGATTTAATACTAAAAGCATTCACATTATATATATAAAGGTTTATGTTAACATCAAAAAGCATCAGTGCATGTATCAAATACATGACTTACACTCTTCTTATCTGCATGCTCGACATACAAAAAATGATTACAGTAGTCTAGATACTTAATGAAATAATGACTCATTATACAGCCCAGCTTCAATAAAACAAGGATGAAGAAAGTTCCACAAACAACAAACAGACCTTCTGCACAGTGATTCAATCCACACACAGTCAACAGGTGACTGAACAACCAGTAAATAAAAGATTCAGTTCAAATCCCTGCAGGCTCTGTCCTGCAGCAACACAGCAGCTTATTCAGTGTCCATGCAAACAAAGTCCAGCACGTTATGTAACCTCCATCATTACAGAGCAAGTCGTTAAACACACCTCAGCCACGGAGGGCCGTTTAACCAGCAGACAGACAGACGGACAGACAGTGTGTCTTACTCACGTTATTTGACGCTGAAGTCCATTTCCCTTTCTTTAGTGGAGATAAAATGTCCATGTCCACATAATGTCCCACTGCACTTGATCCTGCGCTGCTAGCTAACGAGGCTCTCAATAACACACTAGCTAGCTGATTAGCATAAACAACGACTGTTAAAGCTAATGTTAGCTAACTAAATGGTTGCTAAGTAACCATTTCACAAGGCATGCCAGTGACCCAGTGGTGAAGTAACTAAGTACATTTACTCAAGTACTGTACTTAATTTGATTTCATATTGGAATCAATTAGTGGATGACACTGTATGGAAGAAGGCCTGGCTTCTACCTAATCAATACTTAATCACCAATAAGGTTAAGGAAATTTCATTTAAACTCATTTTCTATCCAGCTAAAAACTATGTTAAAAAAATGTAAGAGAGACATTGATGTGAATTGTAGCTTCTGTTATGGATGCCCAGAAACTGCATCTATTTTGGCATTGCACAACTGTGAAGAATTTCTGGCAAAACCTTTGTGCTTTTATTATTGAAAATATTTATGAAGGTTTTATCTCGCTTTGGAAGAATGTATTGTTTGGTCTCCTGGAAAATAATACACAGAAAAACACTTAGGCTATGTGTACATGATCAATCTTATTATTACAATGGACAATTTCCATATCCATAAATGTAAATTTACAGCTAAGAAACCATAGTTTATTGCCTTTAGCAAAGAGTTCAAACAATACATTTATTCAGTTCAACACTCTACAAAACAAAAGGCAATTCAAACTATAACAGCTTGTACTATGTTAAACATTTTTTTTACATCTTTATCCCCCCTAAAATTAAACTAAAGCATTAAAAGATACATTTTTTTCTTTATTCTCTTTTTTTATTTATTATGTGTTCCTTTTTGTACATGTTGTGTGCTTGTAAGTTGTTTCCATTCTAAGAAATTTAAAAAAAGTACTCAGATCTATAACTTAAATAAAAGCAGCAATACGTCTGTGTAAAAATACTTTGTTACAAGTAAAAGTCCTGCATTCAAAATCTTACTTAAGTAAAAGTACAAAAGTATTAGCATCAAAATATACTTAAAGTATCAGTTTATCTCTAGAGCCAAATCCACACTGATGTTCATTTAAACATTGTCTTCGCTTCTTATGAGGTGATTTCAGTCAGCTTGGTTTTTTAGAGGTTCTGGGAAGCTGATAAAAATTACACCTTCTTCAAGATAAAAAAGGAATTAGGACAGTTCATGTTCATTTTGTTGCAGGTGTAACAGCGGCAGTTCATTTCACTTTGTTGCAGGTGTAACAGCGGCAGTGGACAGCGACTGACCCGTTGAGCCCTCGTCGATCTCAGAAAGCAACACGCTCTTTACATCATGACATCAAGAAGACATATAGGGCAATTGATTACATGTTTGACAATAGGCGTTTTCGGACCGGAGGAACCTTTTCATAGTTCTAAGAACAGTTAGAGGACACCCCCCCACCTCCACCCCCCTTTTTTATTGTGTTTGTACGATCGTAGCTCTTAGAACGCCATTTTGAGGAACTTTTTTAGCTCCTACTTCAGAGTAGCTACTCTCCCAGCACAAGAGGAACCTTGAGTGATGTAAGTGTGCAGTGATTGGTCGAAGACATGAGCCAATGCAGTACTGACAACCACCATCTTTAAAAACCCGTGTAACAGCTCGTAACGGTAGCCTTAAAAAATGGACCAAAACACAGACAAATGGGCCGACAGAGCTTTACTGAGTGTATATGCGACGAATCTTGTGTGTGACGTTGCTATACCAACCGCCGGCTGGCTTACGTCACTTCAGCGTTCCTGTTAGCGGTGCGAATGCAAACAGAAACAAAGCCCTCGAAGGTATGTAGTTCTCGGAGGAGCAGTTCCTCCTCTCAGGGAGTCCCCAGAACTGTTTGGTCCGAGGCTTTGTTACGTGTTTTGCTGGCTTTGTTGACATGATCCTCATTGGCAGAACAGCCCCAATATGGCAAGTATCAACCCTGCTGAAGTGTCCTCGAGCAAGACACTGAAACCCAACTGCTCTGTAGTTGACCCTGACCTTTGACTTTCCTCTTTCGCGGCTTCTCTTCTTATGGGAAAAGAAGAATTTCTCTTCACAGATTGAGAAAGCATTTCATTTCATTAATATTTATTATGCTCAATTCACAGTGCAACAGGGGCTTGATTATAAAACAGGATGTATATTCTTATTCCAAAGATTTATCTCGAGTACTGATCGTTTCATGAGCAGGAAAAGGAAAGGTAGAGAGGAAAAGTTGAAACTACAGGAGGAACAGAGGGAGAGGGGGAGACTCGAGAGATACACAGAGGGAAAAGTCAAGCGAGATGGAGAGGCTCATATATAAAGAGAGAGGCAGTAATGATCCTCAAACTCTCCTCCAAAAATGTAAAGTATGTTAGTATGTTCTGTTTCAAAATACAGATAAGATCGTGGATCTTACAGTGGTGTCCCAAGATGACTGACACTGAGGCACATCACGTATGTGATTTCAATGTACTTTCAATGTCTGATTTTAGTTAGTTTGGCGGCCCAGATTCAGGCATGTCAGACTGTGTTCAAGGCTCAGGTATATCGGTATTTTCTAAAACTTTATTTAAGTATACACAAGGGACTGGTTAGGGAATGAGAAGTAGGTGCACAGGTGGATGTGGGGATTTTCTCTGTGTGAAAAGAAACTGAACCAAGGGGAAAACGCTGCAAGTTCACAATCTCATCAACTGAAACGCCCTTAAACTGAGAGGCTGATGAGGGAATGAGATGCAGGTGAGGAGGTGGGCGGGGAAGGCCAGGTAACTGCAGAGCAGGTGAGGGAAGTGGGAACAGGTGTGAAGATGGGTGGGGCAGTCAGGTGATGGGGAAAGGAGGGAAAGTCTAAGGGCACCTGGTGGATGGATGGAAAATGGCAATGAAGTGGGCCTGAGGAGTTAGGAATGTGGCTGGATCCAGGATTATTTCAGGACTCTTGGAACCTTGGAGCTATCTAGAGAACCAGCCCGTGTTCCTACCAGTTTTGAGCAAAACCATTGTAATCAAGGATGCGTCATCAACGGAGGGCGTTGCACAATGCACAACGGAAGTAAACAGTAGGAGCAAGATGGTGGATCTCATTGATTACCTGCAAGCTTTTGTTCTGTTATTACAGATATTTGTTTTTGGACCAACTATTAATGATTAGAAGACATAGAAGACTGTTACCATAGTAGACCAGAGACCATTGTTGCCTTCTCCATCCCCTCTTTCCAACCTGGAGAGTAGGACACGCCCACTGATGATGTCACGGTTCGCACTTCAGGTCAAGAAAAACCTGCTGGTTTTTGGTTCCAGCTGGGAACCAACTTTTCAGGTTCCAAACCAATTTATTTTTGGTTGAAATGCTGCGAACGGTTCAAAATTAGGTGCACAAATTGGAACGGAACCTGTTCCATGTTGGTGGAAAAGAGCTGTGACACTTATCATGTGTTAACTGACACTTGTCTTCATACTTCTCTGCAGATCAGCCTGTTCAGCAGATAAAGTCAGTGTGTTTCTCTGTGGAGTTCAACAACAGTGCAGTGGTATGAAATGACTCTACAAGTCGTCTGTCAGTCAGTCATGTTAATTGGTTTTATTTATTGTTGTTGGTTTCATGGGATGATAGATGAGGGAATGTCAGAGCGGTATTGTTGCCAAACCACAGTAATCTGGTGTAAGGACTCTAACAGCTCGTCTGTCACGGCTGACAGCCTGAACCAGATCAGTAACTCATGACAGATGGGCTGGTCTGGCAAACAACACGTTTTTCTTTTTTCCAGCACTTATGTCTTCAAATTAAGACATAGTAAAATAGTGTGCTGATCTACTGTGACTATAATATAACAATGGCATTGAATATTTCTCTAATTATACAGCACCTTGTCAAAGTGCTGATTCATTTTAATCTCTTGTTTCTGATGAAAATATGTGTGAAGTAAAGTCTGTTGTGTTTGAGGTGTAGAAAAATTATAACAAAAAGAAAAAGAAATTAGAGCTGCAGTGATTAGTCGATCTAAAGAAAATAAATTGCCAACTATTTTGATAATCCATTAATCGTTTCAGTCATTTTCAAGCAAAAAAAGTCAAACACCTGCTGCTTCCAGCTTCTTAAATGTGAGGATTTGCTGCTTTTCTTTGTCCTTTCTGACAGTAAATGAAGAGTCTTTGGGTTTTGGACTGTTGGTCGGACAAAAGAAGCTATTTGAAGACGTCACTTTGAACTCTGGGAAACTGTGATGAGCATTTTTCAACACAACAACAAACAATTAATCGATAATGAAAATAACCATTAGTTGCAGCCCTAAAAGAAATGCTGTGTAAACTGTTGAATTGTTAAAGCACCAACCTCTCTTAAAATCACATTTAGTTTCCTGATAGAAACCAAAAGGTTATCAAAGCGTGACTAAATCTGATTCTTGGACCCACACTGAAGCAGTGAAGTACAGTTTTACCTCTTTTCTTTAAAGGGCTTGGGTCCAGCTCAGGACCCGCTGATAATCCTCCTTTACCCTCCAGCAGCAGCCTCTCTGACCTCAGAAACAGCTCTGCTCAGATCAACTCCTCGGCTTCCAAACCACAGAAAACCTCAATTCAGGAGTCAAGAGAGTGAAACCACAGCAATCTCTGGTTTGTCTAAGTGTGACTGTGTGTGTGTGTGTTTTCTCTCCTTTGACTCCTGGCAGATACAGTGGCAGACTTCTCTCATTTCTCACTCTGTGTTTAGTGGCTCGGCCGCCCCACCACATACTTAATTATAAATCCCAGTGTTGTGATTGTCTAATGAAGTGAAGATAAGATGGTGTTGAGACAGAAAGAAAGGTGGGGAAACCACAGCATGGCTCCATCCTGGAGGTCAAATGGAGGATTGGCTTCGAAGTGTAACAACCAGGTTGTAATATGTATCTTTGAGGCTTTGCAGTAATAGAAGCCTGAGCCTTATATTCATGTATAATCCTAGAGGTGTGTTTAGACTGAATGCAAATTTAAGAAAGTCACTGGAAAGTTGCAAGTGGACGCAAATTTACGCCGGGCGGCCGGCCACCACATTGCAATAACTTTATTAAATATATATGCTGACTTATGGCCACAGTATAAGATGAAAGACTAAAACATCACGTTTCAGTGCTCCAGAGCTTCTAACACTGATTGATTTCATTGGCTGAAACTGGTGAAACATTCAGGGCAGGTATGTTGTTAGAATACGCCGCTGTCCTATCTCCCAGAGTCATTAGCTGCGTTTACATGAAAACTAATGTTCCACTAATAATGGGAATGTTGGAGCCAAATACTTAAATATTTTGGGTTTGTTCATTGAAATTAATATGAATTGTTATGTGTGTAAAATGATCAATTATTATTTGAATGATTAGGAATGCAATCCGGCTGTTGGAGCGGGAGGGTGGTGCCTCCTTCTCCTTCTGCCTCCTGGGTTAACAGGTGACTTCAGCACCTTCGGTTTATCAGGTGTTTCCATTTGGGCTGGTCATACAGTTTTAGACCGCTGCTAAGCGCCAAACATTATGTTATTTCTTCTTTGATTGCAGTGAAGCATCGACCTCTTCCTCCGCTCCGGAAAGACTTTTTTGTGTGTGTGTGTGTGTAAACCTTAAAATAAAACAACGTAATTAAAGGAAAAAGTTGTGACTCATTGGTTGCTTGGGCGCGTCAAATACATGTATATCCTGTAACCTTGGCATTACTAGGAGCAAAATACATCATCGAACAGGAAAGCATAGCTCTCGCAGGTAATAACAGCCCAATCAGAATCAAAAGGCCTCATGGGACCACCTCAATCAGAAGAGACTGACCTGATCCGGCCCGATCGGAAGGAGTTTTCAATCAGGTTGATCAATATATTCTTTCACATGGGGGAAGTCTCAGGGAGGGACAGAAACATGGTGGCTGCAAAACCAAACTGCTCTGTGGCTGATGCAACAGACTGAAGGATTGTTAAAGGATGGTCGAAAGGATCGAAACAAGGAACTTTTTTCACCTGTGAAAATGCTTCGGGGCATGTAAACACACATCTTATCAGATCACTTTATTTAGCGTCCGTGTAAACAGTTAAGTTGGAATCTCTAATTGGGTTGAAGAAATATTGTCCATGTAACTGCAGCTCGAGGGTTAACTCTCCAGAAAAGCAGCAGGTCAAAACAACAAGCCAGCAATCATTTAAGAACCAACAGATAAATAAGGCTTGCACCTCCACTCGTCTCTGTGAAACTGTGAAAATGAAGTTTGAATCAACCTCGGTGGACATTTTAAGAGCTTTTAATTCCCTTTAATGTTGAGATGCTGAAGTGAGCTTCCACATAATAACATCATGACAAAAACCATAAAACGACATCGCCCGGTGCAGAAAACAGAATCATATCTTAATTATAATAATACAAAGCCAAGATCAAATACAATCCTCATCAGAACATTTGGTACAATACTCAGTTCAGAGTTACTGCAGAAATATTTAAATTAATTGGAACTGTACATACGACATGTGAGAGAGAAGATATTTGTTGGGTTAGAATAGATTTCATTGCTGACACTTCAGTCAGAGCGTTTTTATAAATACACTCTTGTTGTGATGTCTGACAGTTTGTGCAGCCGCCTGGCTCTCGGCAGTGCAGCGCCGCCACTGCAAGATTCTTCAGCGTCACTGAGGTCTGACCTCAGCACCGCATGCATTCAGCTTTCTAACCAAAAGCAGACACACAGAGTTTATTTAAGGTGATTTCTGTTTATCCATCTGAGAGAGCAGCGACTCTAAAGTTACCTTCTGCTGAGCTGCCAAACAACTGATTCAGGCACGAGTGAGATTATCAAACTATTGTGTATCAGTTCCTACCATCAGCCAGACGTGTGTAAGTGGACATTAACTGTATATTGTAGATATGGTGTGTCTCTCCACTCAAAGGTCCACTTACTGGCTTTTTCTGAGCTATTCAACCAGTAAAGAGGAGCTTGAGTTGAGATGATTTTGTCAATAATTTAACCATTTCTTGTTTTCTTACTTATTTAGAGGGACTCTGGTGCTTCAACAGCAGCTCATTTGTGTTTGCTCTTTATTTGTAATGTTCTCAGCTCAGCTCAACACAAGAGAAACTTGTTCACTGTGAAATTTGCTGCTGCTGGACGGCAGGAGACATAATTTTAGTGTGCGGGGACAAAATCAATTTTAAGTCCTTAAAATGTTCAGACTCAAACCAACAGCAAATGTATCTACTAACATGTATTGTGTGTCTATCAGAGCCCGATATCTCTTCTTCCTCTCAGCCATAGAGCTCCATTAAAACACATCAGTGAGCCGCACTGTTACTGTTACAGTAAAAAATAGAGGCGTAGATTTGGTCTATAGATGATCTAAAGAAACCTTTTCACCTTCAAATAAATGAGTTTTTCTGTCCCCTAATGGCTAATTTCCCTTTAAGTCGGCCCTCTGTGTGGCGATCATTTCAATGAAAGAACTATTCTTCCCTGCTTTTCAGGCCGTGTTTTGATGGGTCTAAAACAACTGTTTTGTATTGAAATAAATAATTTAACCAGGGCCAACAATAAAAATGGAAGCCAAACATGTGGGACATTAGACACAAAATGATCCAAATGACAACAGTCCTTTTTAATTTTGGGGATTCAACCTTCTGTTGACCTTCAGTTAGTGCTTTATATTTAGCAGTCTTTGGCTAAAAACAGGAACTATCTTTATCTTTTCCCCCCTTAGGCTGAACCCGGGCCAGTGGCTATGCCTCTGGAGCTGCCAGAGGGGCTCCGTCTCTTCTTTCACAGTCCAAAAGAAGCGTGCGTCACTACACAAACATGCTTTGGTGTTGAACACTGTTGGCTCCACGTGGACAATGGAAGTCTGCTTAGCCAACAGTTGATGTCGAGTCAGGGTCCAAAGATCCAGAGTCTAAACTTCATGTCTGAAAGACTTGAGACAGGTCTCTCAGTACACGACTGTCTGCTTAAACAGAGATTCAACTGAATGAAACAGGCTGAGATCAGCTGCAGGCGCAGAGAAACTGTACATCCAGGAAATAAATAAAGGTTTACAACACAGCAAACACACAATAAAAGACAAACTTAAGAATAAGGAAAACACGTTCAGCTCAGGGCGTCTGACACAAACAAAAAGGAAACACATTTATAGACCTTTTCTTTTTACAAACAGAACATGCATCGTCTTTCCCTTTCTGAAAAAATAAAATTACTATCAACTGAATATCTTAAAATCATGTTGCATTGCCTGGGCGCTGTGTTATCTTCTTTCTACCTTTGGAGTGATTCCCTAAACATTTTGGACAAAAAAAAAGTGTGACGAATCACCACCATAAAATGATCTAAACTGACACAAATGATGAATTAATTGTCTTTATTAATAATGATTGATGAGTGCTGCAGGGTCCAAAAGTCCATTACCAAGATCTATTTGTTTTTATCATTTATCAAAAAGAAATGTACATTTTCTGAACTTAAACAGAAATGTTCTTGACAAACTAAAATGTATCTGAGGATCTTGTTGTAATCAAATATGAACACGGCCTAAAACACAGAGTGCAAAGTGTTTGGTCTTTTAAACAACAAATACCAGGTAATGTCCTTTTAATGTAAATAAAGTCTTATGTCGATTACATACTATATCTATACTATACTATCGATACTATAATAATGTCAACACAGTTTTCATTAAGTAGTTTTTTGTCCTTTATTTTACAGCTCCATAAATTCCTAATAATTCCCTTGGATATTTTCTGGAAAGACAGTTTGGTAGGCTACTAATTATAGGTGAAAAAAAAATCCACACTTTTAGGTAAAATTAATGATTTCTACCTGATGAAGGTCTGAGGACTGAAATGACAGATAGTGTGCGAGAATTATAGTTTTTTTCACAGTCAAGAGTTTTTGATGCTGCACACCTGTCAATCAGACTTTCTGGTGTGAAAGAACTTTGTCCTAATTTTACTAATTATAGGTAAAATAGAGACAGTGTTCAGTCGGTACACTGTCAATTGATTTTAATGATATGCTAAACTAGCGTAAGTAGCGTACAAGTCCTTTAGTCAGTGCACAGCAGGTCAGCTGAACACACGAGAATAAAAATTTCAGAAATAAATGAATGATGAACACATTCTTAACTGGGTTTAAATTGTTTTTTTCAGGAAGTTCCTCTGAGATCAACATCTGTTCTAAAACTTACTAAATAAAAACAACAGTCTCAGAACCATGACTCTACTTCCTCTATAACTGGTACCAAATTACAAAAATCTTTCCAAGAAACCTTCAAGAAATTATTTGGAAGTTATTAGGAAAATAAAGCGTTACCCACAACTGTTCTCCTTAGTGCTGGAAAAATATTCCATATACCACCTGAAGCTAAATTAAAAGTCTTTAATGAGGCAGTGCAACAAATGGTCAAGAGATTTTTACAAACCATAACTTTTTCATCCAAACAAAGTCTAAACAAAACCCTAAAATGACCACAGCAGCACATCAAGTCAGTTTCAGTGATATGGCAACCAAACAGTCACTGCTAATGATCAGAGGAAAGTCTTGTTTACACATCAATTCAAGTTTGGACTTTACAGTTACAATTGGAGAGCTTGCATGAAGAGATGGCTGCATGCAGAAGTCCATAGAGGAACCTCATTATTTTCTGAAGAGGCATGCCATTCTTCCTGACTTCAAATTTATGGAAAAAGATTCATTTGCAAACAGGATATTGAGCACAAGTATTCTTCAGGGCTTGTTGACAGGCTGGTTTGAAGTCTAATGAAGGGAGGAAAGTGTTGACTTTCATGGCTTACTGCAGTTCAAACCAAATGCAAATGCTGTAGCATTAATATTATAAAGTGGTAGAATAATAGGGACATACCTGATACTGATATTTTGACTTTGAGTGAATCTTGTGTAATATTTGATAAACAAATATGATTTTTGAGCTCTTGGTCAGGCTCGTTGCTTTCGACCCCACTGTACATACACTTTGTTTCGCTGGCCACTGGTATTAGCTGGGTTTTTATTATTTATCCTCAAACCTCCAACCATCGACTCACAGTTTAGTTGTCCATGTGAAGAGAACTTCAATCTTTATAATGTCAGCTGAAGGGGGAAATATTATTACCAGTAAAAATTACCTTGTGTGATTTTTGAAATCTGGTTTGTCAGGAACATTTGTCTAGGATAAGAGACATTTCAAAGCTTCAAGACAATTTCAAATAATAAATTCATAATGTGTGTCGATATGCTTGGGCCTTCCATTGTTAGGGATACCAGCTTTGTTTTTCAGGATAATATACATTATAATAGAATATAAATATGTTAATAATTTGGTTTGAGAGTTACACCAAAAAGCACCTTGATCAACTGGTCTGTAGCTTTCAGGTGGAAGATCAACTATTGAACTGTATTCTGTTTTTCTTCCATCCATCTACGTATGTTTGACTTGTTTCTCACCGAGGTGAAAAGGACAGCAGACACCTACACAGCATGGGTAGTTGGAGTATGTTTGGGTTTGTATGTACAGTCCTGGTGACCCTTCCAGGACCCCTTGAAGGCATAAACAAAAGCAACCATCTGGACACATTATAACACTATAGAATAAGGCACATAGAATAGATAGATCATCAATATTTACATAGGATATGGCTCCACACACACATGCACAAACGGCCAGTTTAAACAAGCATCACAGTATTAAAAAAACACTAGAACATAACAGCCTACTTGTTTCTACCAGAACCTTTTTTCCTCTTGTCTACCTTCCCGCCTTGTGTTTATCCTTTCCTCCCCTCTCTGCTCTCTCCTCTGGTCCCTCATTTCCTCTTAGTTTCACAGTCTGGCAGCCAGGTCAGCCAATTCTGTAATTTGATATGATACAGTAGAATCGCACCAACGTTCTCTGACCACCCTGTAGCTCTCAGACACCCCTAATGCCTCATATCCACGATTATCTTAACTTGGTCTCTGGGTTTTTAGTAGTTTGTTGGAGCAAGTTCACAGGCTGCCTTTGACATTTTGCATGAAAAGGAGGCAGGCACTTTCATACATAGCATAGACAGTGCATTACGATGGTGACTCTGGTTTAAATCATGTAGCTGTCACACAAACCAACCAGCTCTTAATGAATTCTGATGACTAGATAAAGAAAAATTACATTGATTAGAAAAGAATCAAGATTTTTTTTCTAATCAGTCCAATTAAAATTACAGTTAAAACTGGGGCTCCTACAACAGCTATGTCTGCCAACAATGTACATGATGAAACACAATTAAACACATCAAAATTAAAAGCACAACAGGGATTCCAATTCAATGCTCAAGGGGCAAGGGAGGATGGCGGAAAGGATCCAGGCATTCGAGATGACAGGAGAGAGACAGTAGGGAGGGAGGAAAACGAACGTTCTAGGCCAGAAAGGTTCTAGAATTCAGGTCAGGGAGTTTCAGAAGCCTGGAGGGTTCAAGAATGTTGGAGGGGCTTCTGTAAAGGCCCTTAGAATTCTAAAAACCCTCCTTTCTGGCAGAGGCTGGCAAAGAGTTCTAGAATGCTTGGAGCAGTTCCAAAACACGTAGGATTCTAGAATGTTGGACTTTGGTAATGGCTCTTGGAATTCTAGAACCTTCGTTTGTGACTGAAGTTGGAAAAGAATTCTAGAATTCTTGGAGCAGTTCCAGAAACAAAGGATTGTAAACTGGTGAGGCTGTCAGAGAGTTCTGGAATTTTGGGAGCTGTTTGAAACACGTAGAATGTTGGACAGGCTTTGGTAATGGTCCATGGAATTCTAGTACTCTCCTTTTGAAGTTCTAGAATGTTGGGCAGCAGTTCCAGAACAAAAGCGAATCCTTAAATAACATCGTGGGCAGTTCCAGAACAGCGAAGCAGGTTCCAGTGTTGCCTTTCATATTGGAACCTTTAACAGAAGCCTCCTCTGTCACTTTAGCTGCTGGGAAGATGATGTCACAAAATTTTCTAGAACAATTTGGGCAGTTCCAAAACACAAGGGGAGGCTCCAGAAGGTCTGTCCCAGAACAGTGAGGAAAGTTCTAGAACCTGGTGCTGTGGGCGAAGCTGTCAGACATGATGATATTCTTATAGAAGTTGTCAGAGCGCGTGGAGCAGTAACCTTTGACCTTGTCGATCATCTGGCTGACAGGGAGGATGGAGGACGAGGAGGAAGAGGAGTTGGGCTCAACCTCTGAGGAGGAAGGGGACGAGGAGACGCACTTGGGGCTGGTCTGGTTGGAGAAACATTTATCTGCATCCAGGGAGCAAAAAAAGACAGGGACACACAGGATTATGACTTGATTATGCAATAACCATTAAATTGTTAGAAGGAAGGCTGAGAACCATTCATCTAATATCATTTAGGCCGTCAAACAAAACATTTTATAAGTTTTACAAGTTTAAACAACAGTACTGTTGCACCATTCCAGTATTACAGCTTTAATTAAGGTGGTATGTTTTAAGACCCGTTTTACACACTCATCATTATTTCACAGCAAGAAAAACATGACAAGGTTTAATTTACATAGTTACATTTGCACAGTATAGTTTAAAATCCAAGAGAGTAGAGCAAGAAGAGGAATGTGAGCGAGGGCAAAATGTCCAAGACAAATAAAATGTATTATTCCACATTCATCAAATGTGTATAAGGGTAGAGTTAAATAATATCTGGTACCACCCATTTAAAACTAAACAATCCAATGTATAACATTCATAGTATCTTCAAAATGTGTTATTTGTGAAAACATGAAAAGGGTTTTCATTAAATTTGAATTAGACATTTGTCTTAAACAGTTATGAAACTCCCAATACTATACTATACTATAAGAATAATAAAATAAAATGAACATTTTGTTTCCAAAACACTTGTGATGGGAGCATCAAGACTAAAGTGTTCAGGAAATCCACTCACACAGACCTGTATCTTAATTTTAACTTTGTGGGAAATAGAGATTAATTAATTCTCACTGCAGCTGTCACCAAATTCTTTGACCAGGTTTCAATAAATAACAATTAATGAAATACACTACTTGATGAGGTACAGTTGCTATGCCATGCATTCTCCATGGGAAAAAAAACGGGCTTAATGGGTGCAAAGCAGTTTTGCTGACCATCTGAACCAGGCCTGTGCAGTGTTTCAAGCTTGCCACACAATCTGGTTGTTGCCTGGTGTTTTTCTGTGTTGTTTTTTTCTCTTCCAAACGGGGTTGGTTGGTTTGGGGTTCTTCCTTCCCAGGGCCTTGCAATTATAAAGGGTTTCAGAGCCAACGGATAATACAACCAGGCCGAGTGAAGCCACGCTGGGTCATGTCAAGCTTCACAGCAGCCTCATTTATGAAGGCATATTTGGATTTCATTTTCCACTTGATCCCGAGATCACTTTTCAAAATATGTGCATACCTTATGTAGAAAGACAACTATGAATAGTGGTATGTTTAGATATCATATTACTGTGATTATTATTATTATTATTATTTGGACCTTGAAAGCTCTCAGCTATTCATGTCAGGGGTTTAGGTGGAGATATGTTTTGGATAAAACTTCAGAGAAAAGAATGGGAAGCATAAGGAAAGATGGGTGGTACATAATTAACATGCAGTGTTGGAGGTACCACTACAAAGATGACTAATATTAGCTTAAATTTGCACTGTACAAAGAAAAACAACAAGTTGGAACTAAAGGACATATGTTCAGTACAGACTCAGTCTTTTTTCATTTCATTTAATTTTTGTTAGGCCCTCTGCGTACATACCCTAAGTTAGTCAATTTATATATAGTCCAATATCACAAGTTTAGCATTATTCATGCCTTGCACTGTCTGTTGAGCTTTACTGGAAACAGAAAAAAATGTATTTTGGTAATGTCAGTACTTTGGTTGAACTGTTAGAGAGCCATGTTAGGCTGCTTTCAGACTGACAATAGCACTTCCTCATTCATTTCAATGAGACCACTGCGTTGGCCCAATGGGAGTCATCACATATATTAATTTGGCTGCCACTTTTGTCCAAAGTTACACAGAACACAGAAGTTCCAGCAAAGAATCGTCTTTGTGCAATGCAACGCCATCTGACAATGCACTGCACTGGCCAATCAAATATGTGCAAGCGCACAATCCAGGTAGAATACCTAATAGCATGAATTTGGCATTGTGCTAATTTTACTGTTTCAGAAGTAGAACTCGCTGTACAGTGTTTTGATGTCTCATAATTCTTCAATCTCATGGAAATATTATTAAAATCAGACTTCCTGGATTGTATATCATCTTCTCACCGAAAAGGAGCAAGCAAGAAGAGCATAGTTTTGAGATGGGTGCTCTCACGGTTACTAATGTAAGGACATGTGGAAGTTGATTCATTTATGGAAAGTGTCCTCATTGAACCTTTTGGGGTTTCCCTTTGACTACAAAATTAAGGGTCCCTGAGGACCTTTCAGAACTCTAACATTTGATGACGTATATTTCTTGGTCTTTACAGGTGTTGCAGCTGTGACCTGAGCTCAGGTTTGCAACAACTGGTTGAGAATGTCATCCAAAATTCATAGTAATGTCATTTTAATCAAGTTTCTATGATGTGATTTGGACCGACACTAGCAGCCTTCAGAGTTTTACATCTTGGAACTTTCTCTTGGAAACCGAGCCAAAGCATTCAAGCAAAAAGTATATAATTGGGCCAAATCAAGCACATACTGACTGCGTGCTGGTCCTCTGGTACCATCAAAATGTTTAGTGTGACTTTGTAAAGAAGGCAATAATCTAGCTTGCCTCTGAATCATGCTGTTCAGCCAAAGTCTTCCTTGACATGAAAAAGGAGTCACAGCTATTTGTCTTTCCTGTTATCTGTGCCTAATTAAACAAAAAAGGAATGTAGTTGTCCATGTTGTCTTGCTCAACGTACAGCCATGATTCACAGCCTCTCTTCCAAATGGTGTCCCTATGCAACATGAAGCTACGGGTCAAGAGATAGTTGCCTGCTGGCGTGGGCCACAGTCACGACTTCCCTAATTTCTGCATTCTGGACATTCACTGTGCATTATAACAGCACTGATTATGCCCCTGGCTCCACACAGTAATGTGGAGCTGGTCCTGTCCAGTAATTTTGACTTCTGAAATGCCCTATGATGTCACACTGGGCTGTTTCGTTTTGTTCCTGTATCCCCTCTGAAACATTTTTTCTCGCCATGTTCCCCTCAAATCCACTCCAGAGTGCACTTTAGACAGAGATGGAAACTGAGGGGGGAGGTAGGGTTGAACCAGTGTCACAGTAAAGACCTCTGGAAACGTCAGGTCAGCCTCTAATCATGAACTACATGTTTTGGGATGGAGGGATTCTCTGACCTCAAACATCTGGAAACTATACAATGAGAGACTGACACTGATGCAGAAACTGAGACGTGGTTGGCAGACCTCGGAGGAAAGATAGAAGAGTCCTGCATTCAATACATGAGATATACAGATGCTGATCTGTGGTTAATATGTTGTCTGTCTCCATTGGAAGCTATAATCTGGTTAACTTTGTGATACATTGGAACTGACTGTAGGATATCAAGTCCTTTTACAAATTCCTGTAAAGTATCTTCTGTGAGGTTACCCTTCATCTTGTTCTAAGTGTCATTCTAAACTCATTAATGAGTTTATGTCTGGTTCTGTTAACCTATGAAAGATACTTTACATCCTGTATCATGTTATTGTATATGTACCTAAAACCTTTAGTACAAGAAGTGGTGCAACTTCACTGGAAAAACAAACATGACAGACAGGGAATCCTAGAATCACATTTTAGACCTTAAAGCTGCACTGTTTTTATTCAAACAATAGATTAAATGAATATGTGTCGTGTGTCAAGAGGTCGCTCGTACTGACAAACCCACAGAGAATTATCAGCTGACTTTTGTTTCACAGCAGGCAGCTGAATGCTGATGTTGCTCTGAGTCTGTTGGGTGTTAACAGGAAACTGTTTAATCACCACATCAACCTGACAGGTGAGTCATGAGTTAGTACAGAGATTAATTGCTGGATCAAACTGCTGGTGCTTTGGCTGCTGGTTAGCAGCAAAGCTAATGAGGATGATGAACAGTGATTTGGGAGCTTACAAAATATTATTTTTGCCAGTTGACATTGTTTTCTAAGTCACACTGGGTGTAGCAAGAAGTTTCCCGGAGTCCAGACAACAAAATCAGCAAATAAAAATGTCTTCCAACCAAGATTGAAGGTTTCATGGCTTCTTTCACTGGGATAAAAAAAAGAAACTGAAAAACTCCAGACAACAACCAGATTTCCTGGCAAGAAATCCAATTATTCTGCTTTAAGTCAGAGGTAAACACTGCACCCTTCTTAGATATGAAATGGAAATAAAGATCGGAGGTAAAAATTCGTGGCAGCCTCTATTAGAAAAAGCAATCAACATAAGCGAGCAGTTGTACCTCATCAACATGGGATCAAACCCTGCACAGCAAATCAGGCTGAGCATACTGTGGACTCTGCAGCCTCATGAAACTCGATTTCCTCCGAACAAGAATGAACTTAATCATAAATATCCATGTGAATGTTTGCAGGAATAAGTGGTTGTGGGATACATTAATGCTAATCTGAAGCAATAATCTAAAAGGTCAAATGTTGATGAAATGTTGATGAGTCTCGTCCTCTTTATTTTCATTCAAAATTTCAGTAGAACTCAAACTGCACATAAAACATTTAAGCTGTTTTGTGCATTTACTGTGTGTGTGTGAATGTTTGTGCTGGTTTACATGCTGTAAAATCCTCCTACTGCCTCTTAACGCAGCCCATTAAACATGACAAACTGTACAACATAAGAAAAGCTGGACATTAAAATCTGGATAATTTTTCCAATGTTAGGTTATGATTTGTTTGTGTTTTTACAGTTTTACATGCAGCCAAATACTGACATGAGACTGCTTAATATCAATGACTTGTCTGGCAGTGGCGGTGACAAAAGGGAATTTATACGCTTTTAGTTTTACACAATAACTAGCTAAGAAAAGCACAGTCTACCTTTTCTACTCGGTACATCCAGAGTCAGGGGAATGCATCAAAAGACGGTGCAGCTGAGACCAAGAGAACATGAGATAAAGCACTTCATAGCTGTAATGTTGAAGTTGGAATATTAATACACTTTGTTTTTTTTACAAATTATTTTTGTTTCCATTTTATTTGCGTAATCTTTATATTACAGATCACAGTTCATTAATTTACACCGGATCAGTGTCACACTAAAATACTGTAAATTTAGCTAACAGTCAGTGTGCTTCAGGAGCACTGATAGCATGTTACTGAGGAGCAGGGTTGGACAAGTTACTTGGTAAATGTAACTCATAACCTATTTCTCATTTAAAAAGCAATCATATTACTTTACTAATTACTAGAGCTAAACCTATAAAAGGCCAAGCGAATATATCAGCCCACATTAGCGTATTGCAGATATATCAGTATCGGTGTGTGTGTAACAAGAAATGTCAGTACCGAAATGCCAAAGTAGATTTGAGATAATGTAGGCACAGTGTCTCCATTACATAGTTTGTCCACCAGAGTGCTGATGCTGATTTGTACATAATAAAATGTCACGCTGAGTACGTATCTTGGTCACAATTCTTAAAAAAAACAACTAACTAATCTAAGGGATCCTTTCAAGATTTTATGTGACTGTATGTAAAAAAAAGAAATTACGGCCAATATATCAGCCTCGAGAATCCAGTATCGGTCGGGTTATATTAATTACTCAACAGTAAAAGTAATTAGAAACATTATTCATTACTTTGCTTTCTGTTAGTCAGCCCAGCTCCATCAAAAGTGCCTTTAAACAGCTTCCACACGTCATGTCTTCAGTATTTAACACGTGTAGAAATAGAAAACAAGACATTATAGTGCAACAAGCAGCCACCCTACAATTTGGAGGGATTTGTTGACCATCACCAGCAACAACACTGACTGCACACACTCTCCAGAAGTCTCGAGTTCACAGTGAAGCAGCAGGGTTCAACACACCCTCCAACTTTAAACAACAACTGCTAACATGTCTCAGATCAGTCTGTCCACTGAACAGAGAGACCAAACTGATCGACCCTCCAACTTCCTTTACCAGGAAGAGAAACTAATGTAATTACAGAATTTTAAACTGTGATCCTTTAGTGCGCCTCTGTGGCTTTTCTTGTCTCCACTATTGCTATATAATAAAGGCATAAAATGCCCCAACAATAATAATAATAAATTGTAATTCCTTACACTACCATTACTGAAAAAAGTAATCTCATTACTGTGACACGTTACTAAGTAAAACAGGGTTTATGCATTGACACAGCGGACCTCGCGCGAAGAGCCATGCTCCAAAAATGACGTCATCACGTAACTTGCGTCAAGCGCGAAGGCTCCGCAAGTTGTCGTGGTGCTTGGTCGTGCACCTCCGAATTTTTGAAACTAGGTGCTTAGTGTTTCATTTCAACATGAACACCTTCGAAGCTGGACTGGCTGAGCAGGTACGCCTTCACAAGCACCTCTACGAGCCTTCCATGAGACCGGGACCGCCACATGATCCTGAGCTCATGGAGAGAGACTGCCACCACATTTAACAGATTAAGACAGTTAAATTCTTCCTCAGCAACAATGAGCTGCAGCCATGTTGGTTTATGATGATCTTCTGGTAAGACTTGTTGGCTTCTTGCTTATTCACAGAATGTTTTCTTTTGTACACCATTGGTGTTTCTGAGAATACTGCAATGGATAAAGCATAAACGCCTCTGTGCAAGCTAGTAGCTCATGCGACATCTGCGGAGGCCGCATCACGGTGTCTCTTGCGAGTACAAACAAGACTTAATGCATTGCTGCACACTGTTGAGGAGTGGGGTTGAATTAGAGTGACACACCATCAGAAAGAGCTGAGAAAGTCCAACTACTAAGGATCTGAAAGTCTTCAATGGTGTGGACGTGGCAAAGACATTCTGACAAGTCTTGTGCAGAAATTAGCCAACAAAATGATGAAGACAATGGTTGGTCTGTAATTCTTGGAAGCAAATCAGGTGTGACATCCAAAACTGTCCATCAGTTTGCCGATGGGCTTATCTGCTGTTTATGAGTTTTAGAGTCTGGACCATGTCTCTGCTCATAATGTCTCTGCTTGGCTGAGTTACCCGAGTGACTGGGTGAGGAACAATGTAAGGAATGACAAAGATGATCAGACAGTCTATTTGGTGCTTTGGCTAAGTCTTGGTAAGATAACAGGATGCTCGCCTGGCAAAAAGAGATCCAGAGAAGAATTTAATAGTTACTGAACAAGGAGCTGCAGCCTTCAAACATCGGCTAAACTTCACTGGGCAGTAGTGTTGTCTTCATCATGAAAAGGATGAGGTGTAGGAGCTCTGATCCTTCGTCCAACTTGACAACAGATTTCCGATACAGGGTGTCATGAGGACAGACATCGACCACGCCAAAAGAGCTGAAACCTTCTGTCAAGCAGACAACAAGATCCACTACAGAGTGCTATACATTTCCAAAGCCACAGGATTATACAACGGACCTCCCCTCAACCTAAGAAAGGATAAATTCATTGTTGGTTTTGGACTCTTTGGGGAAATTGCCTCTCCAAAAAACAGAAGATTTATCAGCTGTACAAGTGGCTCTGAAAGTCGATACTATAAAAATAAGTGTGTTTATGTGATTATCCCCAAAGTTTAACCACAAGTTTGTTTATTTGGCAACGCAGAAGTTAGAAAAGTTAGAAAACATGTTAGAAAAATGTCCTGCTTGGATTGTGCAGATGCACGTGTGATGAAATATGGAAAGTGCATCCATTCCTGTGGGTCTAGGACACACACACAAAAAACAGTTATGCATACAGATCACTACACTGATATGGTGCAATGCAAGCCCTCAAGTGTGTGTGTGGTCCACAGACTGAAGCCCACAGCTCTGCCACAGCAACCACACGTCAAGATTTACGGCAACACTCAGTGATGAGCAGATCCCCCAAAGCCTCTGTGATGGAATTAATGTTGATGGTCTCATTGACACGCTATAAAGCACGTTTCCCCTCAAGACGCTATGAGTAACATTCAGTCTGCAGCTCATGACTACTGTTTCATGGGAGTTTTAAATCATGTGATTATGAAAAGGCGTTTTTGGACTGGAGGAACTTCAATCTCTGGAGCCAAATCCACACTGAAGTTCAATTAAACTTTGTTTTCGCTTTCTTATGAGATGATTTCAGTCAGCGTGCTTTTCAGCATTTCTGGGAAGCTGATAAAAATGACGCCTGTACTTCTTTGAATATTCCAAAGAAAAAAGGAATACAACAGTTAATTTTCACTTTGTTGCAGGTGTAACAGCGGCAGTGGACAACGACTGACCCGTTGAGTCCTCATCAATCTCAGAATGCAACATGTTCTTTACACCATGACATCAATCATGACACATATAGGGCAATTAATTACATGGTTAACAATAGGCATTTTCGGACCGGAGGAACTTTTTCATAGTTCTAAGAACAGTTGGAGGACCTCCCTCCCTTTTTATTGTGTTCGCACTGCATGAACTGGGAACGATCATAGTTCTTAGAACGCCGTTTTGAAGGACTTATTTTAGCTTCTACTTCAGAGTAGCTACTCTCCCAGCACAAGAGGAACTTTGAGTGACGTAAGTGTATGTTGATTGGTTGAACACATGAGCCAATGCAGCAGCATCAACCGCCATCTTTAAAAACCTGTGTAGCAGCTCGTAATGGTAGCCTTAAAAAATGGACCAAAACACGGACAAATGGACAGACAGTTGTAGCTGTTGTTGTTGTTATTGTATGACGTTGCTATAACAACCTACCAACTTATTTACGGTCATACAGTAAATAATGTGTGTGTGTGTGTGTGTGTGTGATGGGGAAGTCCAGTGTTCAGTGCTGCACATTTCCTTTGGTGTCAGAGAATCAAACTTAGAAGATGAACAAAATCCTTTGTAGCTGTGGAAATTGGAGAATTGTTCAGCATTGGCAGAAACTAAATATTATCACTTCTTTCATATCTGTAACTGGCCAATAAGAGAAATACAAAGTTTTTAGAAATGGCTCTGGGAACAAAAAAAATTGTCAGATTTGTCAATGACAAATGCCTGCTCTTGTGGACTATGAGTTGTTTGGGTTATTTTGCTTTCATATGGAAACCCTTACACAAAATTAGGTTAAGATGGATTTTCCCCCTAAAACCAAACACAGACATGTCTTCCATCAGTTAAAGTCCAACTGAAATTATAACTAGTCGTTCCTTTCAGCAGTCACAATCCTGTAACGGTGCTTTCTAAATGTATTGTTTATTTGTTTTATTATTATTCAAAGGAATTAAATCTAAAATGCCTCTTTATCCTACAAGCCCCTGAGTGGGAGGGGCCGGTGCACATTTGATTGACAACTGAGCCAACACGGGCACAGATGGACAATGTAAACAAGCCTGCTGTGGTAACTGCAAAGCTTAAAGGCCAAAGACAGGCAGCAGTTTGGTGATGAAGAGAAACAACTGCACCATTTAGCTATCTAACTTACAACATGTTTGTAGATAGGAAGGAGACATTCTCAGGAAAGCTAATGTGGTTATTTAAGGTCTGTGGCTCTGGGGTCTAGGGGTTAGGCGCTGACCGTGAACATGCATTCATGCAGCGTCTGGCCGAGGATCTGTGTTGCATGTCATTCCCATCTCCCTCTCCCGTCATATCCTGTCATCTCTCTCTTGTCAGCTATCGAATAAACACATTAAATGCCCTCAAAAATATGTTTAAAAAGTCTTTGGTTCTTGTTTTGTTTTCGGCTGTTGGTCCATGTGACCATCTGCCAATGACAGAACAATGATTTGATTGGCTAAATGCAAGGAAGTTGTACGTAGAGCTTTCCGACTGGTTAAGGCACAGACAGACACAAGACACAACTGTGTGCCAATTGGTTGTACATAATTTCTTCGCTGTAAATTTGTTTGGAAATGTTCAGCACTAATGCACAATATTAACCAAGGCAGGTGCTGCAATATTACTCAATTTAGTTTTTTGTCAAAGGAGAAGACAGGATGTGGTTTACAAAGCAGATGTGTATGCTGTAGCTGAAAAAAAAGAGACTGTCCTCCCCAAAAGTACGTCTATACAGGTCGTCAGGCGGAAGTCCGGTGAGGTAGAATAAAGAGCGACAAAGTCCACATAGAGGGGAGGCCGGGGTGGATGGACGGGTCAACCAACAAAGGACTCTCACCCAGGAGACAGCTGTTCATGTCCCGTGTGAAACCAAAAGTCAAGGTTGACTTATTTTAACCATAAGTAACTTAACTTACTAACGTACTTATTTTAACCCAAACCGTGATCTTTTCCTAAACCTAACCAAGTAGTTTTGGTGCCTAAACCTAACCCTTATTGTTACCATGGCGATGAAAGTTCGGTACGCCTATATATGTTGTTTTGGGAGTCATTGGCAAACAACCTATTCTGTCGTTTTTTGGAGTCACATCTCCTGCCACCAGCAGGGTAGCTAATTTAGGATTAGAAGGTATGACATGGCCGAGTGGTCTAAGGCGCTGGATTTAGGATTAGAAGGTATCATATTAGAGGTTCGGAACAAATGACCTATGTGGTCGTATGGGTTGGAGGACATGTTGAAAAAAAACAAGCAATTTAATTTCAGTTGGACAGTCAGGTCAGTCAGTTTGAAATAGCTCTGCGTGGCACAACACAACACCGTAGAAAACAGACGTCCTAAAATCTGTTCTCTATCAGTTCTGCCTGCTGAAGGATCATTATTTTCCTGCTGCATGTTGCTCTGTAATTTAGAGAACAGATGTGAAATCTAACTAAAACCAGAGATTAATTTGGTCTCAAGTTGATTTTAATACATGGTGTAACATTTGGACACAGTGTCTGACTTCATGTTCCCATTAATATCATCCTCAGTCACTGGCTCTAATGTGAACCACAGCATTAGCCTGTTGTTACTCTGCTCTTATTAACAATACAAACAAATCAAAGTTAAAGTGGCAGATGTTAGCTTGGATGCAGTCTGTCATGGCGTGCTTGTTTCTGCACCCTGGGGCACTCTGGGTGGGTGGAGTTGTAGTTTTAGTCACGTGTCAATGGGTGAAAATGGACGCCCTCCCACTCAGTGTGCCTCAGGCAGGGAACAAGATGGCGTGGACTTGTATGACATCACAGTAACCAGCCAATCACAACACACAGTGGCTGCTTTCCCAAAATGTCTGCTAGCAAAGTCGCCAAGTTTGAGAATTTCTTTTTGTTCGTCTTGTCCAATTAAAATTAAACATTTGAATCTCCAGATCCACTTTGACCACAAACACTTTGGAAAACACATCACATGACGCTGGAAGCAGCAAGTCAATCATCCAATCAGCTTTTAGCTTTACCTCCATCGGTCCTCCGCTCTTGCTATTGGTTGGAAGAGCTTTCTACACACCAAACACAGAGGTAGATACATGAACATCACATGTGAGAAGATATTACAGAATTGTCCAGAGTAACAGTGACAAACCCGGAATTATTATACAGAAAAAAGATGCTAACCCGGAACAGGGATCATGTTTACATGCGGACTCATTATTCAGAGGCAGTGAAAACCTTTTGTAGCTGGTAGAAAAGTGAGACTGACGCCAGCAGTTGGTGGTTCAAAGGCCTTATATGAGCTTGATAGCACAGTGAACTGAGTCCTGTATGTCAGGAACAAAGGTGGCAGAAGCGTGATGTTGCAAAAGGAAGGGACAAAGTGTGTGACTTGAGGCGTTTTCGGACCGGAGGAACTTTTTCATAGTTCTAAGAACACTTGAGCGTAGCATTGGATACATTCAATAAAGTTAATTCAGGGCAATGTGTAAATGTACCCTAGGAGAGTATATTTGATTTAAAGCATCATTCAGTTTTATTAACATTTTCTTGTATATTTATTTATTCTGATTAGTACCGACATTTCAGGTTTGACCTCCAAATAAACTGGTGTAGATAAAAGGCGTTTTTTGGACCAAACAGTTCTGGGGAGCTCCCCGAGAACTACAAACCTTCAAGGGCTTTTTTACTGTTTGCATTTGCACCGCCAATAGGAACGCTGAAGTGACATTAGCCGGCTGGCGGTTGGTATAGCAATGTCACGATAACCATCGTCTGCGCGATAACAACAGCAGCTACAACTGTCGGCCCATTTGTCTGTGTTTTGGTCCATTTTTTAAGGCTACTGTACGAGCTGTTGTTGACACGGCTAACGTTTTACACAGGTTTTTTAAAAATGGAGGTTGCCGGTGCTGCATTGGCTCACGTGTTCGACCAATTATCGCACACTTGGGGGGGGGGGGGTCAATGAAAATTTCCTCTGGTCCAAAAAGGCCTTACCCACAAAATGTACCAACCAAGAGCAAAACTTAGAGAATAAAGCCAGTTTCAGATTTTGTTCCAGGACAGAATCTGTTTGAGTCTGCATGTAAACGTGATTGTAGTGCACAGCAGAGGGTTTGTATAAATTCACATTTACAGCGATAATCTTGATAGAAGTCGATCAAAGAAGCACACTCGTGAACTTCAGGAATAAAGTATTATTAAAGCAATAAAAAACAAAAAGCCCATGAGCTGCAAGAGAAATAAACTTCAGACACACTCTCTAAACGAGGTCTACTACACAATCATCTCTCTGTATCTTACTCACATTTGTCCTTTTTAAATAATTATTCCCTCTGTCTTGTGAGAAGATTCATTGATTACCCATCTCCTTGTTTCTGTGTGTCTTTGTGTGTGTGTGTGCGTGTCTCACCTGTGTTGCTGTGGCGTTTGGTGAAGGGGTTGAGTGTAGCTTTAGCTTTGGAGGTCCAGTTGGCGGTGCTGGAGCCGAAGGAGCTGGAGGACAGAGACTTGCCCAGGTTGTCTGAGCTCACCTTCTTCGTGTTGTTGGTTGCCGTCTTACTCCAGTCTGCCACAGAGCAACAAACACCATCATCAACCAATACACTTATCAATCAACAGATCAATCAGCAGCCCCTCCTGAGTGTTGACCTCCTTTTCGCTCATTTAGGGAATTTTAACGGAACATGGATTCTTTGTTCTCCTGCCTCCCTTCTTTCACTCTTTCCACCTGTGTCCCTCCGTCTTTGACTGTCCTCCATCTTATTCCCTCGCTTCCTTTTCCCATCTCCTTCCCCCTCCACACCACGGGATGTTCTCATAGATAATTAAACATCAGACATGAGTAATACAGGACAGATGTGCAGAAGTTTATTTCATTGCTGATGTCTGCAGACTGATGGGCTTGAGGAATCGGGGCCCCGTTTCATGTGCAGCTTCGGGACATTTTGGGGCCTCAAATATAAACATTAGAATAAAAAAATAAATGTTAACATTGAGAGTCAGCAGGATCGCTCTGCTGTCATAATGTTACTACTGTTTGTCTCAGCGAATGGCTCACAAGCTACTAGCTTGCTGCTAATTCATAATGCACAGACTGTGTCAGGCCCGTGGAGTGGATGTTATATTGTTTTGTAAGTCAATGCAATCTCTAACTGAGGCTTTCTTTCCTCTGTAGTTTCCACTGCAGCACTGGAAATACAGAATTCAAACCCTTCTTGATTTTAACAAAGTCAAACAACTAAACATGTGTTAGACTAAGGAGTCTACAGCCTGCTAGCAGCTCTGTGAGACTGTACTTAAGCACAGTGGTGCTTTGAGCTAAATGCTAACATACGAACGTTAAGCAGGTATAATGTTCACCATCTTAGTTTAGCGTGTTAGCATGCTAACATTAGCTAGTTAGCAGTAAACGTGGTAAATGTTTTAGTTCTGCAGGTATTTGGTCATAAACCAAAGTGTTGGACACATTAACATGTTGACCTGATGATGGCGCTAGATGAAGAGTCAGAGGATCACCAGAGTTATTACAGTTCATCCTGAGGGGAACATGAACGATGAACCACATTTCATCACAATCCATCCCATAATAGTTGAGATGTTTCAGTCTGGACCAGAGTGGTGGACCGAGCCATCCATCCAAAGATACAAATAAAAATGCACGAACGAGACGAAACTTTCACTGATGACAACAAAATAAAAAAGTCTCAAACGCTGTTTGTCTGAGCTCATATGTTCAGACCGTTCACTTGTTACTTAACACTTCATGATGGACAGATTCATAACTATGCAAACAGAGTGAGAGCTGCACATCATCTGTTAGAACATCAGCTTCAGGCTCCGACTGAAACCACAAGCTAACTCAGTTACCTCAGTTAGTTAGTTATCTTCTTCAACTATATAATATTCACACAAGTGGATATTATACAGTTCTTATTAATATAAATGCATATTTGAACTAAAGAGTTGTCGCTGCTGTTCAATACAGCACTAATAACAGTCAAATATCGGATCATTATCATCAACCTCGGAGAAAAAAGATATATTTTACTTTATAGTTGATTCAATACATGAATACATAAAGTATGCAGGAACAACTCTGTGTTTATCTTCTCACTATGATCCTGGTTTCAAGCAGGAATTCTGTGGCTGAATGCCGTTTCACAGACTTTCACACAAAAATCTACTTAACTTGGAATTTTTGGTACAAAAGCAACGCATGGAGAAGCGCACAGACTCGTCTGCTCAGCACATCCACAGACTGAGTGCACCTGGAGGACTTCCTGCTCTCTCAGAGACGATTCTGTTTTATCTTTTTTTATTAGCTGCAAAGCCGAGCGGACTTAGGTTTTATGTTTTAATAAAGTGCCGTTCTCTTTTTTCTGCTGCGGTGGGAACCTGGCAGGAGGCCAGCAGACAGACCTGACAGGACTCCTGTAGAGAGACCTGAGTCAGCTTTACTGTTCTGCTGTGAAGCTGCGAGATCAACCTGAGACAGACAGACAGACAGACAGACAGACAGATACCTGAGTTGTCTGACAGCCTGAATCGGCCACAGCAGAGGTATCTCCTCCACTGCTTCTGGACGTTTTCTTTCAAAGCACAGTGGAAGATAAATATGAACAGACCTGCAGAGAGAAAGAAAATCAGTTTTACTGCTTTTAGATTGTAAAACAATTTTTGTCCCTTATGATGAACCCCTAATGCAGATCATACTTTACAAAACTGATTTTTCTCCACAGTATCAGCAGATACAACACACAGGAGCACGTACACTCACACCAAACAGAACAAACTAAAAACAGCTGACTATCTGCTGGACCAAAATAACACACTGGGCCTCATACAAGAAAACTGTCGCTCATACGACAAGCTGTACAATTAAAATAAATTTCTCATTTTAACTTAATGAACACCATCTCTTCATGAGTAGTTCATTTAGATCCACATTATCTGCTGTAACAACAGCAGTAGCTTCTCCTCCTGGAGGTCCACATAATGTATTTACAATATTTCAATGAAAAAAAAAGAAAAACGTATAACACAACATGATGCTTTTAAACACGTTTTGAACAAAACTACTAACTTCAATTCCTCATTAAGACCTTTTCTCGTTCTCCAGATGTGGGCGCTGATGTGTTTATTGTGGAATCATCTGCATACATTGTAATGCTGGCATTATTCAAAGTTTATGGAAAATCATTATTAAAAATTGAAAACAAAAGCAGTCCTAGACAAGTTCCTTGAGGCACACCACACTTTACTGCTTTCACCTCAGAATAACTACCATTAAAATGTACTGTATGTTTCCTGTTAGAAAGATAACTTTTGATCCACGCTTCACGTCATATCGGAGGTATCATGATGACCAGTTTCCGACTTGTAAAACAGAGTTCACGTCAACATCCAAGTTATAATTATGACGCCTCACGTCAGCCAAAGTCTGTTGTTCGAGGTGATTAAACATGTTTTATGGCTGCAGTGTTAACTTGTCATTT
Source organism: Macquaria ambigua (assembly GCA_008360985.2). Taxonomy (NCBI): domain Eukaryota; kingdom Metazoa; phylum Chordata; class Actinopteri; order Centrarchiformes; family Percichthyidae; genus Macquaria; species Macquaria ambigua. The sequence goes on from VMKM01001405.1 coordinate 136,199, forward strand.
TCCCCCTCACACGACCAACTCTGTAACCGTACCACCATCTCGACTTGTTAGGTGATATGTACGTTAACATGGGAACTTTTCCCATCTTTCCCATATGATGTGAAGGCTGCCTGATCCACTACTTTAATTCACAAAAATATCATCCAGAGTAGAAAGAAGAACTTCACACAGTGGAGTTTCAAGTCTGTCGGAAAAGTAGTGGTACTAAGGGAGCTGAAAAATGAGAAACTGATCTAAGTCGTGACATCCAAGACCCGTACCATGACCCCTCTGGAGAAGGGCTGAACCACTCAAGAGAAAGTTCTGAATACTGCTGTAAAAAACTGTGTCAATAATGTGTTGAGTTCCCTTAAATTGCTCGTTACACATGCTACTTAAGACTCATCTGTTTGGACAAGTGGTTCTTGTTACCTTGCAGGGAGTTGAAGATGGAGAAGAGGTACATGAAGGCCAGGTTGACGGGTCCCCAGGCGAACAGAGCGAAGCCCCACGTCATTCCCAGCAGGAAGGTGAGGCTGATGACGCTTCGCAGGTTTCGTAGAACCTGGATCACAACAGAAGAGAGTGTGTGCCCATTTACTTCGGTTTTTTCATCATGCTAAGAGATCATTGTTTTAATGTCGATTTTGTCTTTAAACACTTCGATTTTATATGTGATTCAGTGGTTTTAAAGTTTTCCTTCTTTCCTTTCTTTACTCGTCTTCCTTCAGTGAATGTTGGCTCTGTGACATTAGCAAGCTTCTGTTTTAGCCGTGAAACCTCGAGAATCTTTATAGAGCATTTTAAGGATTATGCTTCGGTCAGTGGCGACTAAAAGAAAACCAAACGTTGCAAAAAAGGTTCTTATCTCGCATCTTCCAGCAGTTTGCAGCTGAATGAGGCGTTTCTCAGTTCGAGGACAGCAGACTTTCTTTCTTTTGTTTGCACTACTAGAGGCTGCAAATCATTACATGTTCCCCAGTTCCCTTTTTTCTGTTGGAAGTGAATTCAATGTTTTCTGTGCTCCTCAAGAGACCATCCTGGTTAAATAAAGGTGGAATTTAAAATAGCAGTGAAATTGCTGTGGTACTTCTTGCTGCTCATGCTAACTAAAGGTTCGCTGTGCACGTCACTTCCTCGACACTCAGTGCTTTAAAGAATAACTGTAAAACCTTTCTCTTGCTGGGATAAGGTGACGTTTTCATCATGAGCAGTCAGAGAGAATCTACTTCCTCCCTGTGATAATGCGATCACAAGTGAGCTTGAATCCAGACCTCCTCTCGCAGCGTGCGGTTGCTGCGTTTGCCGTTGCGGCCGCAGATCTGCATCATCACCACGATGAACATGGCCACGTTCAGCAGAAACACCAGGCAGAAGTAACCGACGCAGGTGGTGTAGAAGATGACTGAGTTCTGGATCCAGCAGCTGAGGAGAGAGGACACACAGCAGGTACAGAGAGTCTGTAATATAACGATGAAAAAGGACTTTCTGGGTTTGTGAATGAAACATCATAATTGATTTGCTTTTCCTGGCGTTACATCCCTGTAAGCTGGATGAAAGTACTTTATTGGAGAGATACTCTGATTAAGCACTTGCACTGTAGTACACTGTAGTAAATCCTTAAAGGTTAATACCAGGACAACAAGCTCATGTCCTCACTCATACGTCTGGGAACATTTTGTTTTCTTCATGACCTGAGGAGGAGTTTACATTTTACAATTACACATACATTACACATGGTGAGAGTTTTATAAGGCTAATTCGGATATTTTTAGAGACAATATTCTTAAATTTGACTGTTTATATGCAGAAAAATAAATGTAAATAAAGGGACTTAGTGTTTTCCACTAGATTATATTCCTGACAGTGTAGAGAAGAGTCTGAAACTAAATTAAAATGAACTGAAAAATTGCGCACAAACCATCCCGTCTTCTCCCGCACAGATTCTGATTATTCTGACTTCAAACTATTGATAATCTGTTTGCCCCATCAGTCAGATTTTGTTTTTCTTATGTACCAGAGCAACAGATAGAAACTAGAAGCTGCAACATCTGACTTCAGAGCAGCAGTGACGGATCAGACTAGATCATTTTGTTTTCACTTTAACAAAACTCAAACTTATGTAACTGACTATAAATGGAGCAACAGAGACACAATGAACCTGAAACTGAATCCTGTATTTGTTTAATAATGCATTTGAATACATTGTGTTTCAGTAAAGTACAGTTTACTGGAACACAATGTATTATAATGCATGGCTGAGGCCGGAAAATAACAGCTTCTCATATTCTCATGTGAAATGATCGTACACATTAACTACATCCTGTGTTTGATGTTCCATCAGTATATCCTGTGAAATACTTATATTATGTTTTCTATAAAAAGTACATGTTTCAAATACTTTGTACTTGACTGTATTGTAATTGTGTGGTTACTTACAACTCTGAGGATCCCTCTCCTGACTCTCCTTTGCCGTACTCCTGAAGGCCATAAGAGTTTTTATCCACTGCAACAACAATCCCCACCAACACTGCAGGGAGACCTGCACCCAAACACACAACCCACAGGGGAACATCAGTGTCTTCCTTCCTGGACTCTTTGTTGCTGCCAAGCCAATTATCGGCACGTCCAGTTATCAAATTTATAGTGATAGTAATTTGAAGTCTTCTCCTTCAAATAAAGCTGCACACCGTGTGGCAGGGAAGGAAACTTGTGATTAAATAAGACTAAACACTAAACTCTCTCCCAGCATGTCCACTCCTATCAGTCATAATAAATAAACCAATTATCTGAGAAGACATTCACCCTGTTTTATTTCTGGGTACTAATGAAGTCACTCAAACTTTCAAAAACTTCAAACAGATATCTTCCACTACCACTAGAGGGGAGCAAAGTGCAAAGTTTCCATGTTCAGATTTCAGACCGCCGAAAATAATCCCCAACAAACGCACTGTTTCCTCCTGTTTGTTTGTTAAAAACTACAGTGAGCAGCTGTTTTAGGAAATTACTCTTTAAATTGACACTTCAACTACTTTCACACGATACATAATCTCTACTTTCAGATCTTATACTGAAATACCAGCTGCTTACAGTGCACACACACACACTGTCTTCAGTTTAAAAGGTTTAAAAACACTTCAGCTGCTTTCATCTCTTACTCTTCAAATGACAAGTGAATTGTACACACTTGAACTCTCTTCACTTGAACTGTCTTCAGTTTAAAAGGCTTCCACTTCAACTAAAATCTTAACTACTTTTACCACTTAGTCCTCAACTGACACTTAACAGCTTTCATCTCTACTCTTCAGATGACAGCTGAACTGCTTTCAGTGGTTACATGTCAACTGACATTTCGACTGCATTCATCTCTCTCTCCTTTTAATGCTTACAATTCGACTGACACTTCAAATCCTTTCAGGTCTTCACCTTTGAACAACAACAAAAAAAGCTTCTTCAGCTCTTCTAACTCTTTCAGCTTCACAGTTTTCTCCAACTGCTTTCAGCGCTCACACTTCAACTACACGATACTGACATCGTCTTTCAGTTTATACACTTCACTCATTTCTTTCAGGACTTCCACTTCAGCTGACACTAAAACCTCAATTTATCACCTGCACATTTTAACTCCTTCCAGGACTTGGACTTCAACTGAATCTTTAAATCATTACAGCACTTTAATTTCAGCTGATACCTCAGCTTCACTCAGAACTTAGATTCAAACTGGAACTTCAACTTTATTCAGTGCTCACACTTCAACTGTGCCAGTGGCCAAACACTCAGCCACTTACCCCATCCAACGATGCAGAACTTGAGGATGTATCGGCGTATGTAGGTGTTGAAGACTTTGACCAGAGCGATGTACATGTGGATGGACTCCAACCCCATCCAGGTGAAGGACGTCAGCAGGAAGTAGTGCAGGAAGACGGCCACAGACAGGCACAGCCAATCAGTTTCCAGACTGGCTAGCCAGCCGTCTAATAGGAAGACCATGTTCAGGAACAACAGGGACGTGCTGAGGTTCATCAGGATCTTGGACGGGTAGTCACGCCGTAGTTTTCTGTGGGAAGGAAAGAGGAAGAATGAAAAGAGATGTGGCATGTGGTTGAAATTTGATTTAGAACTTGATTTGCTGCAGTTTGTGCTCATTTTCAGTTCCACATATTCACAGCCACCCATCCTAACTACCAACCAAATTGGTTGGTTACACTTCTTGCCCAAAAAAATCCACATGGAGCTGCTGAGAGAGTTTCTCATGTTTCCAGATTGTTCCAAATGAGGTGAGGTTTTGAACTTCACCACTGATTCACAAAGGTTGATTCCCTGGGGACTTTGGGAACATCCATCCAACCATCCATCCATCCATTATCTATAACTGCTTATCCTTAGAGGGTCACGAGGGTGGACGTACATGTACCTATTGATTGCATTTCCATCCCATTTAGCAAAGGCTAGACCACAGAAATGACAGGATGTAGGGAGAAGTAAAAATGCTTTTCCCGATCAGAGGTTTCAATCTTAAAACATGGTGTCACGCCTGTACTAAATGACTACAAATCTGACATAGAGGTCCACCAAACACGTAAATGTCTTTGAGAACCTACGCAGAGAAGGGCATTATGGGTAACTGTAGGTCACAGAGGCTCACAGAGGAGCTGACCTCCCAAATCTCCCCAGTGTGTAGTTCTAGAAGAGAACGGGAAAATACATTTCAAGACGGACTACAACTTAATGTTTCACTGATGTAGAGGTTTGTTTACACGGTCACTGGGGTGAAACTGATTTCTTCTACATTTTGGTTTGATCAATGTGACACTGCCTCCTAGTGGACACGTACGTTATACCCCCAATCTGCACAAGTATAAAATAAACACACACATAAGCATAGCATAATTCCAGTGTGGTTTTCAGGTTTCTGTATGGGCAACCCAAAGCACTTGGTTAAAGCTGCTCTAAGCACTATCTTTACATTAAAGATGCATCAAATGACTCACTCGAAGGCGATGTAGGTGAGCAGCGTGGCAGCAGAGAAGATGGCGGAGATGCCGCAGCCGATGTAGGTGATGAAGGTCAGAATCTTGTTGTTCTTCGGGTCTATGTGGGGTGAAGCTCCGGAAATGTCCTGGAGACGTAGACAGAGGGATAAACAAGTACAACAAGATCATGTCGAGCTCATCTGAGTAGCAAAACACTTCACAAAAAAAAAAGACAAAGAGGCTCGATGTTCCACCATGAGGACCGTGTTCTGTACTGAACATAACCAATTATGTTAATCTGGTAAATAATGATTAATGTAATTGAAGCATTAATTAGTGCCCTCATGTAATACATGGGTGGTATGAATGTGTAGTCCATCTTTTCCCCTCATTAATTAATGCAGTAAATTGCTCTAAACTATAATCAGATCATGTGTGCTGTGCTGAAACTGATGCTGTAATTTCCAAAGATTAAAAATGTGTTTTTTGGACAGACAGACAGACAGACAGCCAGCCAGACAGACAGACAAAATCACCAGAGGGGAAACTAGTAAACAAAAGACAGATAAGTCAGACAGGTCACAGCATGTAAGACACTGAACATACACACACACAAACAGCAGGACAGCAGTGGAGCTCTGGAGCCACTGAATTAAAATGAACCCATGCGGATATGATTGATCAGTTCGTACAAAGGTAGTTATAAGTGATGCACGTAAGAACAAGACCAAAAGAAATGGGCAAAACACATAAAACAAAACCAGTGGTGGAAGAAGTATTTAGAAAAGGCATGCATTCAAAATGTTATTTCAGTAAAAGTATTAGCAATAAAGAGTACTAAAAGTACTCATTAGGCAGCAGAATGGCTTGTAATGCCACCTTATTATATATACTATATTATATATTATATATATATATTATATATTGTTATTATATATATATATATATAATATATATATATATATATATATATATATATATATATATATATATATATATATTATTATATATATATTATATATCTGGTAGTTCAACCCTTTACGATACGAAGAATTATATGTTTTCTGTGTAAAAATTTAATCTGAAAAGTAACTAAAGCTGTCAGATAAATAAATGTAGTGGAGTAGAAGTAGAAAGTAGGTTAAAATGGAAATACTCCAGGAAGTATAAGTACATCAAAATAGTTCTTAAGTACAGTACTTGAGTAAATGTACTTGCTTACTTTCCACCACTAAATGTCATAAATAAATCCAATATCAGAGGAAATAGAGCAAATATCACATATTTCACAGCTGTTGGCACTAAAGACCTTAGGACTTACTCTGTGCAGCATCTTATCTCTAACTGTTCACTCAACACACTTTTTAGAAACTAAAAACACCTAAACAGGAAGTGAAGTCTGGTTTGAACTCCTGTCCTGGTTCTTTCCCCCAAAACACAGCAGTCTGCTTTCATGTGGGCATGATTACTATCACACAGTCTTACCATGAGGATGCCGAAGTGCGTCAGGTGGTCGCAGAGACAGATGGTTTTGCTGTTGGTGGATCCTGCGGACACACTGCAGCCCTCTCCGTTCCAACCTCCAGCCCCACCTAGTGGCAGCACAGCGGTATTACTGTACATTACAATCACCTCTTTACCAGGAACATTCAGAGCTTTTCAGAAGGTGGAACCAGTTCAGAAACTACTGACAATAAATGTTGCTGAAGATGATTTAAATTTAAGCACAAACAGGTCCAGATGTTCTTTTGTTTGTTAACCTCATTTGGATTTTTTCTTGTCAAGCATGCTTTTCGATTGGTCATTTAATACCGGATGAATAAACTTTGGACGCTTGCTTTCTACCTCTGAATAGTTATTTTACAGTAAAAATATCCTCCGGGAACTTTTTGGGCAGTGATTTACAGAGACATTTGTCATTTTTATATAGGCTTATTGTACCGTTTAGCTGTATTATGTTGAAAAGAAATAAACAAATATGTAACAAAAATTCATATCTGATCGAACTCTGTATAAGCAGATATTAAAGGACTTGGATCTAGATCAGGACCTAAAAAGAAGTGACATCTTTGACTGAGCTCTTTGACGTTTTAATGAAAAATGTTAATAATCGTCACTACTACTACTACAAGAGTCTCTGGTTTTCAGGGCCCCCTGACCTTCTGGGTCCGTTCAGTAATCCATCTATGAACACACTGAATGTGTCATACAGACAGAAGACGTAGTCAGTAGCCAGGATGTGTTGATTCAGGGAGTGAATGTGATCAAATTGCTGCTTTTCTGAAGAGCTGATCAAGACGCCGCCGGTGTGTGTTCCATTCCCAAAAAACAGTATGAAAAATGTTGAATTGGCACTGTTTTGTTTCTCTGGACATGGGCTAGAAGCTGCTTGGTGTTGGGCTTGTCTCTACATGTACATATGGCCCGAACCCCCGATAAATAAACCAAAAAGGTAATTTAAGATCTTGCTTAAGCACCGACAACCGTCAGAATCCCAGCGGATGAGACAGAGTTGAGCACTTGGATGAAACGTTAACAGATGGGATGTTTTTCTCAGAACACTTGAGGTATATTGTTTCCTGTAAAGACGTGAACGGCTCCCAGTAGATCAGAGAACCTGCAATAAACCTGAAGTTTAAAATGATGTCAGGACAGACTTACTGTTGAGGTTGAAGTCCCAGAACATACAAACTGGATTCAGGTAGGGCTGGCAGGAAGGAAAGAAGAAGAATGAAAGAAATATCAAGTTCACCAAAGCAGCTTCTCAGACGCAATTTATAATCAGCACTCATCACAGAAATCTTAATAACTGGTTTTATTTTCAAAATGATTTATTTTTCTTCACTGTGAAATCTATCACTCGCTCACCTGTTCAGACCGGTGAGTGATCTCTATCTCCACTGGATCCATCAGGTTACTGATGGAGAAGTTCCCCACACTGCTGGCCACCACGTAGCTGTTCAAAGAGCGGCCGCCCTGCTCTTTCTGAGAGAAAATAAAAGGAGTTTATCAGTGTTACATTCTGGATTTCAGCTTTATTCAGGGTCAAAACATGTTAGTTCTGGACTGTAGTGCACTGTAGCGGACTGACCTGGAACAGGTTTGTGCTGCTGAAGAACATGAAGTTGATTCTGGACAGAGACGATCTGTCGACGTCGCTCAGCGAGACACTGGACAGCAGAGAGGCAGGAAGGGTGACCTGGGCTAAAGGGTTAACCCTCTCTGGTTCAAAATCAATCTGAGGAGATTGAGGAGGAGAGGAGGAGAGGAGAGAGGAGGAGAGGAGGGGAGAGGAGAGGAGAGGAGAGGAGAGGAGAGGAGAGAGGAGGAGGGGAGAGGAGAGAGGAGAGAGGAGGAGAGGAGGGGAGAGAGGAGGAGGGGAGAGGAGAGA